>JAADYH010000403.1:0-21902 GCA_023338125.1 Phytopythium aichiense | reverse complement strand
TGTATTTTTAGCATTTATACCACATCTCAAGTACTAAATATGAGCATATTAAGAGCCATCAGCCCTAAAATCTTTGGAACGGTATGTTATGCTCGATTTCAGTGTGGTTATTCTAAATCTGCTGAGTATTTTACATACTTCTTTTGTGTAAAAAGTAAAATAAGGGTGAAAGTGGAGTCAAATAATTTAACTTCACTTTATAATTGTAACCAAAAACAGTTTCTTCAAATATAAAGGATAATCAAAGCACGGTGCAGATTTAAATGCTTTTTCGAAAGCCGTTGGGAAAGCGAGGACAGAATACGGTACAAAACCACGTCACCTATCCAAAAGAATGTGAGAAATTCCAGCGCGAAAACTGATCCTTGATCGAAGACGCGATGGCGGTGCCGGTGCCGTCCGCGGCGGCGTTCGAGGCGGCGGCCAAGTCGGCGGGCAAGGCGGCAGCGTCGGCAGAAGTGGTGAGGCCCAAGCTAAAGGCCGCACAGGTGCAGGCGTCGGTGGCGACGGCGGCGCGCAGGCCGTGCTCGCAGTGGGCGGCCAGCAAGGGCGGCGTGTTCCTGTTGACCTTCTTCAGCTACGTGCTGTTCCACGCGTCGCGCAAGTCGTTCTCAGCCATCAAGGGCGAGATGAGCAGCGAGCAGTGGATCCACTCGCGCGTGTACCCGCGCGACCAGCAGGCGCAGATGTACGGGCTGCTGGACACGCTCTTCATGGGTTTCTACGCCCTCGGGCTCTACGTCAGGTACGCGGCCAATTGCTCGCTTGCTCGCTTTCAACGCCGGCGGACTGACCGACGGATGGACGGACTGACTGACCGACGCAGCGGCGTGCTGGGCGACAAGTACGACCTGCGCCGGATGATCTCGCTCGGCATGTGGGCGACGGCCGCGGTCGTGTTAGCGTTCGGGCTCGGTGCGCTCGCGGACGTCCACTCGCTGGCCTTCTACGCGGTGCTCTGGGGACTCAACGGACTTATCCAGTCGACGGGGTGGCCGGCGAACGTCGCCGTCATGTGCGTGCGCCTCGCTAGCGAGCGGTTGCGCCTCGCTTACGTCTGAGCCGCTTCCGTGTGCTGTCTGAGCAGGGGCAAGTGGTTCGACCAGCGCGAGCGCGGAGGTGAGTCAATGCTGTAGAGAAACCCACGACGCCACGTCTGACGCCTCTATTCGCAGCGGTGCTGGGGATCTGGAGCGGGAACGCGTGCTTTGGGAACATCGTCGGCACCGCCCTGGTCGCCGTCATGTTCTACCTGTTCGACAGGACGCTGGCGTGGAAGGTTGCGATGATCGCCGCCGCGGCGCTCGTCGCGATCCACGGAGCCATCGTGTACGTGTTCCTCGTCCCCGACCCCAAGGACGCCCTGTATCGCCACACGTCGCTCGAGGAAGCGAAGCCCGAGTCCGTCGAGATGAAGACGTCTCCCACGACGGAGAGCTCGTCCGAGTCGGAGAGCGAGGAGGTGCAAGGCAGCAAGGGGATCTCGTTTTTGGGCGCCTGGTGCATCCCTGGGGTGCGTTTGTCGCTGGGTAGCCAAGCCACAGGACACACTCGAGGCGTTCGCACTAACTAACAGGTATCCGTCGATCCGCGCAGGTCTTCCCGTACGCCATGGCCTACGCCTGCCTCAAATCCGTCAACTATGCGCTTTTCTTTTGGATCCCGTTCTACCTCACCGTATCGCTCAACATGACCAACTCGACCGCCGATCTAGTCTCGGTGCGTTGCATCCTTTGCCAGTCTCCGTCCGTCGACGCTAACACGTGAGCTCTGGTCTGCAGATGCTGTACGACGTCGGGCAGATCCTCGGCGGAATGGTCGGCGGGTTCATCTCGGACAGGATGGGGGTCAGGTCTCCAGTTGTGGTCGTCATGCTGTTGTTCTCCTGGTATGAGCTTCCAGGTTTCGCGTCGGACCGAGATTAATGTGGCGCTAACGATCCGGCTGCACTCTATCACTCAGCATCGCGATCTACTTCCTGGACGGCGCGTCATACAACGCGACGATGGTCCTGCTTTTCGCTAGCGGGTTCATCCTCGGAGGGCCTGCAAACCTGATCAGCACTGCCATCTCGGCGGATCTCGGGACCCACGAGAGCATCAAAGGCGACGCCGCGGCGCTGTCAACAGTCACCGGGATCATCGACGGCACGGGCAGCATCGGGGCCGCGCTGGTGCAGTACCTCGTCGGGTACCTGGCCAATTGCCACAAGGAGCCCAAGGGCTGCGACCCGAAGAGCCCCAACTGCATCGAGGTGTGCTCGTGGGGCCGCGTGTTCATCTTGCTCGAGGTCGGCACCATTCTCGCGTGCGTGTGCCTGCTTCGACTGCTATACCACGAGCTCTCTATCATTCGGAGCCGGCGTTGCGGGCCGTCAGCACGCCTATAGCCCTCTTTCGCGCAGCTCCGTCGTCGACGCAGACGTTGTGATCATTCAGCTTAGTGATCGGATGGGAAGATACCGAAATACAATCGCGCTCTCTCAGCGCCGACGCCTTTCATGCTCTCCATCTCTTCGACCGACGCCGGCTGCTTGTCCAGGACCTCCTGCAAGGCAGCGAAGTGCTCTGGCGGTCAGTCATCGAGCCCAGAGCCCAGAAACCCGCCTTGGCGACCTCGGACACAGCGTACCTTGACCACGCGCCGCGACAGCGCCTCTCGCTTCGGCAGTCCGCACCGCCTGCACTCGGCCACCACTCGCTGATAGTAGTACTCGACCGTCGCCTTTGACGGCCCTGCGTCCAGCGAGGCAGCGCCAGAGTCGTCACCAGGCGGTCGCGAGCCACGGCGGCTTTCGGCGTCCCCAACATCCTCGACATCCTCGACATCCTCGTAGTCCTCGTAGTCCGGAAAAGTGCCCTCAATCTGCACACTGCAGTTGCAGGCACCAGCGCACTGGTCTCGGCTGAAGGGTATCCCGAAGTGCGAGTAGAGGAGTTCCTTCCGGCACTCGCCGCGAGAGAGCTCGCAGAACGCAACCACGTCCACCAGGTCGGCCTGCGAGCTTCCGTTGGACGTCCGCATCGCGTCGCCGTCGTCGGACCGATCCGTCGTCACATTCCCAGCTCGGGTTTTGTCCTCGGGAGCGTAGAGCAGCACGCACTCGGAGGGTTTGCCGTCGCGGCCAGCACGACCCTGCCAGAGCGACAACAAGAGAGATAACGAGAGTTGATGAACCTGCAAGGGGACGAACCCACGCGTCGACAACGCGAGAGGACGCACGATTTGCTGCATGTAGGCGGACAGGGAGAGCGGCAGCGAGTGGTGCACGACGAAGCGAACGTCGGCCCGGTCGATGCCCATCTGCACAGACCCACAGATCGATATGATCAGTCTCACCGCCGCAACGACACACACACCTCGACTCGGTCCAGCTCGACAATCACGCGGTCTACGTACACCGAAGGCGCTCGTGGCGCAGATGACCGACATGCGGCCCAGCATCCACTGCTTGCGCACGAACTCGCGGCGAGCACGCGGCATCCCGCCGTGGTAGACGCCTGCGCGGCAGCCGAGGCGCACCAGCTCCAGGCACACGTCCTCGCACTCCTTGCGCGTGAGGCAGTAGACGATCGCGACCGCGTCCCGCACGCGCTGCGCGATCAGCGCGGCGGCTCGCGCGGGCTTCCGCAGCACGACGAGCGACAGGTTGGCGCGGTCGTCCAGCTGCTCCACGAGGACCATGCGGCTCGCATTGGCGTCCGCGTTGGCGTCCGCGCCGGCATTGGCGTCCGGGTCCACCTCATCGTCGCGGACCAGCTGGAGGCCAAACACGTCCGCGAGGCGCGAGATGTCGTCCTCGCCGACCGAGGCCGAGGCGAGCGTGACGGGTACGGCCGGCAGCCGGCGCGCCTTCCAGCGAGCCAGCTCCAAGTAGGCCGGCCGGAAGGCGTTGCCCCATTCGAAGACGCAATGTGCCTCGTCCAGCACGAGCCGCGCGATGGCTCCGCGGTCGGCGGCGCGCGCCAGCCAGCGCTGCATCTCAGCGTTCTGCACCAGGAACTCGGGCGTCGTGTACACGAGGCGCTGGCCGTGCAGCAGCTCGTCCAGCGGCGCGTCCCTGCGGCGCCGCCGGTCGTCGCCCGTGAGGCGCAGTGCGCGCACGCCCTTGCTCGTTAGCGCCGCCACCTGGTCCTGCTCGCAGGCGCAGCGCCGCGCTCAGCCGTTCGCACTCGGCGCGTCGAGGATCAGAGCAAAGGGGACGCACCTGGATGAGCGCCACGAGCGGCGACACGACGAGGGTTACGCCGGGCGAAGCAGCCGCCAGCGCCGGCGCCTGGAACGCCAGGCTCTTGCCTGCACCCGTCGACAGCCGCAGGAAGACGGACCAGCCGCGCGCCGCCAGCGCCACGGCGCGCGCCTGCTCGGCCGTCACCCGCGGCGCCATCTCACGTGCCGCCCCGGCCTCCGCAGGCGCCGCCAGCAGCTGCCGCAGCGCTGCGGCCATCCCGGCATCTGCCTCGGCGTCCGGGCCCTTGCCGCGGCCCAGGCTCAGCGTCCGCGCCAGGGTCCGCGCGCGCCTCACGCCCATGGCGGCCGCCTTCCGCATCATCGTTGACGCCGATCGCATTTGACTCGGGTTCACTATGGCGAGACGCTAAGTTCGCGTGAAGTGCGGAGCTCTTGGCTCTCGGCGACATGGCCGAGCGGCTGCGGGACGCCGGGCTCGACCCGCTCACATGGGTGCGCACCACGCCGCTCTCCGCCCCATGGGTCGCACCGGAGGACTCACACTAGAAGGACCACTGTCCGCGCTTTGTCTCTGCCTCCGTCGTACCGCCCAGGCGTTCGCGCGGCTGCTGGGCCGGCAGCTGCAGCGAGACGTGCGCGAGCTGCCTGGTTTGCCGGCCAGCCACGCGTGGCGGCCGCGACCGGGGGACGCGAGCGCCGCACGCGTGCTGACCAAGGCGCGCTGCCTCGGGCTCGTCGTGTCGGTGCTGCCGCGAGCCGAGCGCGGTGCGTGCGTCCCGTACTGGAGGTCGCCGGGGCCGGAGCTGACGCCCGTGCCTCTGTCTGTCTGTACCTGACTGTCTGTCTGTCGGTCTGTCTCGGCAGTCGAGTTCCTGCTGGACGATGGCACGGCGCTCGTCAAGGCCGTGCTGTGGGGCCCGCCGGAGCGCGCGGTCGCCCGCCTGGGCGACCTGGTCGAGGTCGAGGGCAAGCTCAACGCCAACACGAGCGTCGAAGGCGCCGACCTGTGCGTGGCCAGCCGCTCCAATGTGCCATCCGGTGGCGCCAGGGCTGACCGTTCGCTGCCGCAGGGACCACCCGCGGGAGCTACGCGTCACGCGCATGTCGATCGTCGACGACCCGAACGAGGAGCTGCTGCACTGGGTGCAGGTCGTCCAGCTGACGCGCGCGTACTACCCGACGAGCGAAGCCGCGGGCGACGCATCCGTCCCCGAGGCGTCCGCGGCCAGGAGCAGCCGGCGGAGAGCCTCTGTCGGCGAGCGGTGGGAGAAGGTCGGGAGAGAGGCCTTCTTCCACCTGCGCGTCTCCCCGGAGGCGGGCGACACCGTCGGAGGCGACCAGCGCGACCGCGTCTTGCTGGATGTGGTCGAGCGGTTGGTCCGGCAGCAGGCGGAGGCGCTGGGTGCCGCTGGGGCCGAGCGTCGAGCAGTCCGAGTCACGTTCGCGGCGGTGCTTCGCGATCTCTCCTCCCCAGACAACCAGGTAAGATCAGATACGTTGGAGATGTTGACGGCCGCCGGCTGCTGCTGATCACAATTCCCTCAGGCGACAAGCACCGACTCGGACCAGCGAGCTGCCGTTCGAGACCTGCGCTTTGCCTTCCACACCATGCGCTCCATCGGACTGCTCTTCCTCGAAGACGAGGACGCCGACGTTCACGAGCTGCTGAGCTACGAGCTCGTGCTTCGCCCGGCCATCGTTGACATTGTGTCCGGTGCGTCTGATCGAGTAAACGAGTGGGTGTATGCTGTAAAGTGCTTCCGATTGACGCGTTGGAATGCCATGCCACCTCTTGGACAGATCGACCGGCAGGCGTCTCTCTCGCCGACATCGTCGACGCACTGACGTCTCGCCTGCGGTTCCGGCGTGTCCCGCTCCTGTGGATCGAGCAGGGGTTCCGACAAGCGGTTGAGGACGGTGTGATTCAGCAGGGACCCGAGTCGCAGGTCGCGTACCCTGCAGCAGCGCAGCTTTCGGGGTGGCAAGACCAACGAGATCAGTTGAGGGAGTAACACGTGACCCCATGCCTTGATTTGATAGCTAATGTACATATCCTGCCGCTACGAGGCGAGCCCTTGTGCCTCGAGATAGAACACCCACGGTGGCAGCTCCTTCATGGATGGGCACGAAACAAAAAGCTTGGCGGTGATGGCCCCCGGCGTCGGCTTGCTGCTTCCCGAAGCCATAGCGGCGGGATCGACCTTGACGCCGATGGTCTTGGCCGTCTTGGCTGGGATCGACAGCGTCTTGGACGCTAAAATGATGAACGGGCTGTCGGCGATCACATCGAACTCCATCGGGACCGAGAAGACGTTCTTGAACTCCAGATCGATCGAGCCGGCGAACGCAAACGGTCCTTGAGGCAATGGGGGCGTCGCCACACCGTGGAGCGCGCACTTGTACTCGCCGACCGTGTCCGACTGCAGGACCACCACGTCTCGGACTTCTCCAATCGCCTCGGGCTCGAACCTGATCGGGATCGAGTGCGTTTTGCCCTCCCAGTCGCCAGCGGCCTCTACTTTGCACGTTGCAGGGACCGAGAACGAGCCCGCGTGTTGCACCACCGCAGTCAACTCCGACGCCTGGTCTGCGAAGGCGACGAACTCGAACGACTGCGTCTGGGACGCGCCTAGAGGCACCTTGAAGCGCAGCGTGCGCTCCGTGGCGGCCGGCTGCGTGGACAGAAGGAGCTTGTACGCGAAGTCGCCCAGCTCGACGAAGGTGATCGTTAGCTGGGCCTCCACCGGCGTTGGGGAGTGCAGCAGCGGCCGGTACTCGATCTCATAGCAGCCTTCGCTCCGCCCGCTCAGCTCGCTCAGCTGGGTGACGCGGATGCACGGGTGGGAGCACTTCCACCACGGCGAGTTGGCAGCAAAGCGGACCGCTCGCTCAGGACCGAACGGGTTCTCGATCGTGACCAGCTTCTTGATAGACTGCCGGACAGGAGCGTCGAAGTGAAGCGTCTCGACCTCTGCCGCCTTGGTCACGGTCACTGCGACGTCACACACGACGTATTCGCCAGTCTCCTGATTCACCAGACGGACGGACAAGCGAGTCGCCCCCTCCGTGTAGCTGAAGAGCTTGATCGAGTAGTTCCTCGTCGCCGAGCCCTGCAGAGTCATGGATGTCGAACCCTGGATGATGGTCGACTCGTTGGTGTTTGAGTTGTGAATGTCGACCTGGAAGACTTGTGTCGACCGCAGCCAGTTCTTGATCGGGACCGAGATGTGGAGCGTCTTCTTCGCTGGCGTCGTGAAGGACAGCGTTTCCGCCGCGGGGGGAGGGCCAGCCTTGCCGGTCATGTTGTAGAGCAGAGCACTCCCGTCTGGAATCGCCAGGAACACGGACCCTTCGTGGGTCTCCGGGCGATCGGCATCCGCTCTCTCCTCGGAGCCTTGCCTTGTCATCCGCAGTGGGAGATAGACCACGTCAAGCGACGCCGACCCGTTGGCTGGCACCGTGATGTTCTCCTGACACGACCAGTGATCGCCTTGCACGACGGGGAACAAGTTCCACGGCGTCGCCGTCTTGTTCTCGATGACGATCGACTTGGTTGTGGCCTCGCGGACCTTGGAGGCGAAGTGGATGTCTTGGATCGACGACGGAGTCTGGTTAACGCAGGAGCCGACCAGTGTCAACGTCACGGGCACCGTGCCTTCGACAGCGCACTGGAGGCGGTCATATCGAATGTCTGGATTGACTGCAGAGGGCTTGAAGGTGACGTCGAGCGTCTTGTGGTGGTTTGGCGCCACAACGCCTTCAAACGGAGCGATCGCAAAGTCAGGCGCGAACTCCTGCGTGTTCCAGTGGAACTTGCACGGGATGTCTCCGCGGTTCTGTAGCCGCACCTTGCGAACCAGCTGACTGCCGAGACAGACCGCACCGAAGGACAGCGTGTCCGTCTCAAGAGTGACTTCGATGCCCTGGCAGCACCCTGCGAGCGTGAGCAGCTTCTTGCGACATCCAGCGATGTTGACGAAGATGTCCTTCTGGAAGTTCGGGATGCGCTGGGTCGGCGCAAAGCGGAACTCAATGTCCGCGCTCTCCTTGGTCCGCAGAGCCACATCCCGCTGGGGAAGCACCGTGATGCCCATGTCGTCCATGGACGCGACGCCAGGCTGAGCGCTGTCTTCGAGCTCGACCATCGTCTTGCGCTTGGACCGGTTGACGACCTTGACTGTGCGAGACAGCTGCTGCCCGATCTGGAGGTTCCCAAACGACACGGTTTGCATCGACGAGTTGACCAGCTCGACACGTGGGAGCGTACCTTCCCCCCGGATGCTCACATTGATCGTCGTCGAGCCGTTGACGCTGAACGGGATCATCTCCAAGTACGACACCTCTTGCCTCGCCACAAACGAGATGGCGATGTTGGTCGTCTCCCGAGGACCGAGAGTGGTCGGCGGGCAGTCTACCCGCAGGTGGGGCTTCTTCTCGAACAAACAGTCAAAGTCGATCGAGGCGTCGGGGTCCATGTTGGTGACGGAGAGCGTCACCGTCTCGGGAATTGGAGACGCGTCCGGGTCAGCCACAAAGCACGGCCCGAAATCGTGGGACGTGAACGAGAACTGGAGAGACGGAGGCACGGCGCCGCCCTGTAGCACGAAATTGTAGTTCTTGGACCCTGCGACCGTGCACACGATCTGCGAGCCGTCCAGTGACGTCTGCTTGGTCGGCGCAAAGGATATCCGGCACGTCGCTCGGTCGTTCTTTTTGATCGTTCCTTGCATGGGCTCGATCGAGATCGCCGCGGGTTGCCTGGGGAAGCTCCAGTTGAACTCGAAGTTGAACTTCCCGTTGTTCTGGATGGAGACCGTGCGCTGCACCTCCTCGTTCACTCGGATCAACCCGAAGTCGAGCAGGTTTGGGGCTCCCAGCACGACCGATTGGCTCTCGCTTTGGTCGCCGGATGAGATCGTCAGTCCATCGTGGATGCTGTATCCTTCTCCCTTGACGTTGAGCGACAGACGCGTGGGCTTGCGCTTGACGATGCAGTTGATGTTGAAGTTGTAGGCCTTCTCCTCAGTCGGGATGAACTCGATTCCCACGATCGCTCGGCTGTTCGGAGCGATCACGCCGCTCAGGGGGTTGACGATCAGCGCGGGCGCCTCACCAGCAAAGTCCAGCGAAGACTTGTCCAGCACGAAGTTGAACGGGATGTGCTCGTGGTTGATCAGTGAGACGGTCTGGGTCGCCTTGCTGCCGATAAGCAGCGTGTTAAAGTTGACGCTCCCGCGATCCAGCGTCACCCTTGGCTCGACCGTCGTTCCGACGAACAGGAAGAGTTGGTTGACCTGGAAGTGCGGGATGCGAAAGTGCCAGAACGTCTCCTGGAGTTCAAGCTGCTGGGGGGTGAACTCGAAGATCATCTCGCACCGCTTCCCTGCCAGCATGAGACCCTTGGGGGTCGCACACCTGAAGCACGCGTTCGGCTCTCCTTGGGGGACCCACGAGAACTCGTACGACACGTTCGTCGGGTTGACAACGTAGAACCGACGCGTGTTGCGCACTCGCACCCCCAGCGACTCCATCTCGATAACTCGCACAGACGGATCGAGCGCTCCAAGCTCGCCGAATGGCCCTGGGAGGTTCAGCGCGCGCCGCTGGGCGTAGTCGCTACACTCGACGTCAAAGTGGCAGGCTGGTCGCAGCGAAGTGCCCCGCACGTCGATGTGAAGCAGGGATTGCATTGCCCCAGGAACACTCGGGGTCTCGAACTGCAGCAAGAAGTGGTAGTCGTCCACCTCCATCGGTGCGAACTTGACGAGAAACTCTTGCGTCTGCTCCGGCGCAACGACACCCTCCGCGGGCTCAATGTTGAACGGACAGTCGTCGTCAGAGCTCACACCTCCAATCAGAGGCGTGGCCGGCAGCAAGCTCTCGTGACTGTGGGTCATGGGCCGTTCCCATCGCCAGATGAACGGCAGTCGGATCTTGCTCTTGTTGCGCACTGTAATACGGTACGCGCACACCTGCAACATGAACGTCCGGCGGAATGTGATGGACGAGGTGTCTGCCTCAAACGAGAGCACGTCCGCCGCGGCGAAGCAGGCCAGCGACAACGCCGACAGCGGCGCCAGCGGCGTGTGTTCCGGCTCCGCAACGTTCGTCTTTGTCGATTCGGAGGTGTGTAGGGCGTCGGAGGAGCCGAAAGAGACGGTCTGCACCGAGTCATCCCAGTCACTCATGGGCAGCGTCGATGCCGATGCCTTGTACGCAATCCGCTGGTACTGCAGCGACACTGCGTGCGCGTGGTAGATAACCGCCTTGGCCTCATGTTCGCTCGGTGGCTGGAACGTCGAAGTGATCATCTTGTGGCCTTTGGGCGGCAGGTGGCCCACCGACGGGTGGAAGGAGAACGGTCGATCCTTTGGGAACTCAAAGCGCAGGATGTCGTCGGTCTGGTTCGACAGCGAGAACACTTGCGTGTCCTTTGCTGGCAGAGGATCGGCCACCTGGTCGCTCGCGACAGCCAGCTGGACGTCGTCGAAATGCAGCTCGTCGTCGTGACCTCCAGGCAGGTCTTCAAGCACGAGATCCTCCTTGTACCCAGATCCCACGAGCTTGATTGCCGTCTCCTCGAACGGGTTGTTCTGCACTGAGACCTTGAGCAGTGCCGTCGATGGCTCGTCGTGGGTCTTCAAAGGCCGGAATTGCACCGGGAGGGTCTCTGAGGACCTGGGCGCCAACACAATCGAGCCATTGCCCAGCGCGAACAGGAAGTTTGGGTTGCTCTGGATGGAGAAGAGCACGGTCGCCGCCAGAACCCCGTCGTTGCGTAGTTCAAGCGACAGATCCCTGGCCTTGGATACGCGGACGCGACCAAAGTTAAGAAGTAGACCCCCGCCAGAGTCCCGCTGTGTGGGAGACGAGATGGAGACGCACGGGAGTGTCCCCTCGCCTCGGAGCTCGAACTGGAGCTCCGAGCCACCGCCCACGGCCGCGGTTGACGGCGGACTGTCCTCCACTACCGCAGCGAACGTCGCGTGGAACGTCGCAATCGTCGGGGGTCGGAAGTACACACTGACGAAGCGGTGCTCGAGAGGAGGAATCTCCCACATGGACGGCTGGACTGTGAACACTTGCTGCAGGGCGGGGTCTTGTGATGCGCCGTTGGCTGACGACCCGCTGCTTGACTTCGGCGTGATCCGGAAGTAAACAGTACTGCTGATCTTCGTCGGGTTGGAGATCTTGAACCTCTCTGCGCTTCCTTTGGCGTTTGCGGCTGCAATGATGGCCCCGAAGGAGAAGACCTTCTCCTTCTCGGCAAAAACGACACCCGGAGGGGTCGGAGCGCCTCGATACGACTTTGCCGCGGCTCCCCCAGCTAGTGTCGAGTCGAAATCTGTCGACCGAACCACGATCTGCTCCTCAAAGATGCTGTCGAAGTCGGCCGAGTTGATCCCAGGATAGCAACTCTCGCCTATAAGCTCATACAGAAGCGTCTTGTCCGCGTCCGCGTCATCCACGCGACGCCCGGAGATATCGACCCGGACGGTCTCAAAGTAGACGGTGCTCTCCTTCGGCTGGAACGTGACGTCCAGCGCCGCAGTCGCCCCGGGGTCGACGGTCCCGCAGTCGGGCACAACGGCGAACTGACCCACGGTTAGCGTACTCGGCCGCAAAGGCGTGTCGATTGTCAGCTCCTCCGGTCCTTCAGCCACGTTGGCAGCCACGCGAAACTTGAACGGGAAGTCTCCATCGTTGCGGATCTCCACTCGCCGGGACTTGACTTGGTCGTTGAACCGGTTCGGACCGAAGTTGATGCCTCGATTCGGCTGGAGCCGGAACTTGCTGAATACGGCGTGGGCACTAGTGTAGATGAAGAACTCGCGACAGGGCTCACCCGAGATCATCTCGATAATGACGCACTTGATGTCCTTGCAGTCGTGTAGTACCACCTCGCGCTTGGACTGGAATGTGACGTTCACGGTTGACACCTGGTCCGGCTCCAACACCGCCTCGCTCGGCTCGATTGTGAAGTACTCCCTCGACGCCGCCGCCCGACAGGAAATGACGTGCTTGATGTTGTACTTGCCTCGGTTGCGGATAGTGAACGAGCGCGTGTGCTTCTCCCCGACCCGCACGAGCCCAAACTCCAAGCGTCCGTCTCCAGTCCCGTCAGTCGTCTCCTCGAACGAGCACACATCGATCTTGTACGCCTCGCCACACACCACAAATGACGTACAATGACGCCGCTCTTCGACAGCGAGCGCGGTGTCAGCGTCCGAGTACTCGACCTGCAGCTCGAGGCGATGGACTGCCTCGCTGACCGCATGAAACGCCACGAGGATCGGAATCTTCTGGAATGGCTTGACTACACCTTCCGTGGGCGAGAAGCGGAAGTCCTCAGGGACCCCCTCCGCTCGCAGCCTCCATGCGACGCTAATGGCTGACACATTCTCGAGGAAGAAGGTCTTGTCTTCTTGATGTTTCAGCAGGAGCTTCTCAAAGTCCAGAACGGGTAGCCTCGCCTCTTCTGTGTCCGACCGGCCAGTTGCTTGCTGGGCATCGCCGGCGGAGCTGTGGTCCTCCGCCTCGGAGGTGCTCGCGGCTGCTGGTTGCTCCCACGGACCTCGCAGCTCCAGCCGAGGGGTGCAGCCAAAACACGTGATAGGGAACACCACGGGCTCGGGGTTGTCCTTGACGCAGCACACGAGCGAGTTCTCGTGGAGACCGTCCGCCGTCGGGTTCGCCCACACCAGCACCTCGCCCGTTTCGCCCTCGCCGACGCCGAGAGACGGCGGATACACCGCGAACCCGCTGCGCTCCGTGTCGCCCAAGCCGATGTCGAGATGGAGAGGGTATCGGCTGTTGTTCGACAGCCGGAAGGTCTCGACGTTAGCCGGACTTGCCTTCTTCCACTCCACAAAGTCCTGCTCTGTCTGCGGCACTTGCAACGCACGGTTCGCGACGATGAGCGGCCCGAACTCGAACTGGCCGAGCGACATGACGAACTTCTTGTGCACGAACGCCCCATCCGGCCGGCTTTTGACCCGGCTCATGTACACGTTGCGCGGATCGCTGTTGACTGTCGGCACGGAGCACGTCCCGCGACCGAAGAGCGTGAACTCGCGGCGGTTGCCTCCGGCGATCTCGAAGCCCAGGCTGCAGTCGAACACGCCAACCTCAGAGGACGCGAACTGCACCATGATCTCCACCTTGGAGTGCGGAGCAATCACCCACCGGTAGGAAGGAGACTCCGGGTCTGGGTGACGACCGCCTTCCTCTTCCTCCACTGCTCCGCTTTCACTCCCGGGGACTCTGTTGCTCTGTTTTCCCGCCGTCGAAGGACGCGAGTGCACGGCAGAACTTGGCGTCTGAGGACGAGATCGATCTGGCGCCAGAGCGTCCTGATCGGTTCCATCGACTCCCTCCCTCAAAATTGCTGGTGGGGGTGGAGAGATGTTCACGATCGAGAAGCACGATACCGGCTTGCGAGGGAATCGCTCGGGCGGGCGACGGATGAGCTGGTAGGTCGCAGGCGCAGGGACCCTGAGGTTCTGTGACTCAACTTCTCGGACGCGCTTCTCGATCGCAGCGAACACAAGGCTGTGAATGAGTAGCGGCTCTCCAGCTTCGCTGATTGCGACTTCCACCATCAGTGGGTCCTTGAATCCGGAACTACGACCGCGAGCATCTGGAGCCTCCTCGGTCCGGCCATCTTCGCATCCTGGCTCTTCTGGACAAGGGGCGAGTCCTTTGTTCTCCTGATGCAGCGATGACCCCACAAGTTGGCAGCGTCGTTCTTCCAGGGACTGGGTGTACTCTGCAAAATCT
This sequence comes from Phytopythium aichiense, assembly GCA_023338125.1. Taxonomy (NCBI): domain Eukaryota; phylum Oomycota; class Peronosporomycetes; order Pythiales; family Pythiaceae; genus Phytopythium; species Phytopythium aichiense. Next base: position 7,931 of record JAADYH010000403.1, on the reverse strand, counting down.
GGATGGGTTTGACTCCCATACTTGAGGTGAAGTAGTGTGTCAAATTGTTCTGACACCGACCTGGGAACAGGAGAGTCTTCGACTGAATCCGGTGGTGATTCAATGTCGATGGAAGCCGGCGCATTGTTGGCGCTGTCATTCTCCGGTAAGGCCTCGCCAGCCAACTCCGGCTCGACCCCAGCGCCTGACGCAGTTGATTGCTCGCTGTTATTGCGCAGCAGTTGGTTGCTCTCAACGCCAAAGCTTTCGCGTGACTGCGCCGACCGGAGACTTTCCTTTGAGCGAGTCTGCGGCGATTTCCGGCCATTCAGAGCAGTGGACCTCTTGTCAAGCGCCGCGGCTTGCGTCGCATCGTACGCGTCTTCGTCAAAGTTCAGCAAAACCACTCTCGTGGCGGCGAACGCCTCCGCGCACGCGGCGAGAGTCGTCTCGAATGGCACGAAGACACTCTCCAAACCGTCAAGAACACCCCCACGCAGCATGTCTGGCTGGCTCAGTCGCCACGAGACAACCGCAGACAGCAGCTCCGCGACTGTTTGAGTGGTGGATGCCTCAGAGAGCTCGGACTCTGCGTCGTTCTCTTGCGCAGGGTCCAGACTCTTGGGCAGGCTGCTGGCTGAGTTGCTCGCAACAGACAGTGCGGTTGTGCTCTGCTGCTGCTCCTGGTCTCGCTGCAGCGTCAATTCGTCTCGGATGCCCAACGACTTCTGGACGGCGACGCCGAGCTCCGACTCACTTACACAGACAGCCCGAATCGCGTCGTCGATGGTCCACACGCGAAGGTTTTCCTTCTCCGCCAGTAGAAGCGCTTGGGTCGTCTTTCCGCATTGCGGAGGTCCCAGTAAGACGTAGTCGGTGGCGGACGGAGTGCGGCAGATCTCAGGTAGTGAATTGCCAGTTGACTCTGACATTGTAGCTGACGTGTCGTCTAGCTGGTTAGGGTCAATCGAAGCGTTGAAAGGCGAGCCTCCTCCCCCATCCACCTCGCTCGGGTCCTTCCTCTCGCCCAAGGCCATTTCCAGGCTTTCAATTGGCAGCAACCCATTCTCTCGGATGTACGCCTTCATCGACCGACCAGGCGGGCGTACCGGCAGCTGCAAGACACCCTCTGGGCTGTACGCATCGACAGATCGAAGCAACTCCTCGTCTTCTTTGTAGATGGAGTCAAAGTCCAGTGAGAACACCTCGACTGGGTACTCCGAGTCGTTGACGATAGCCACTGTTTGCTGGATCGACGGGTCGCACGGAAGCAGCGGACCCAGGTCCACCAGTTGCGGCTGGAAGGCCAACCGGAGCTCGGAGCCTTCCCCGCGACACACGATAGACCGCGTCTTCGGGTTGGATGCGACCTTGATCGGGAGCTTGAGCATGAAGTGGCGGCCGTCGTCCGGAAGAAACTCGATGCGCACGTTGACTTTGTTCCCGGGCGTCAGCACACCGGACTGCGGCGTGAATCGGAAGTTGGCCACGTCTCGCGCCGAGCCCATGGGCTTCTTGAACGCCCACTCCGCTGTCACTGCTGACACATTCTGGAGCTGCGTGAAGATCGTGTGGCAGGTGCCCACGATCGTCTTGCCAAAGTCAAGGCTTTCGGCCGAGATCAAGATGTCCGGCACCGTGACGGTCGCGCGCATGGTCAGCAGGCATGGCGGACCGTTCTTGACGGTCACGGGCAGCTGAACCTCGTAGAACCCCATCTCAATGTTCTTCCGGGCCTGGAACGTAACGGCGAACTCGACGGACTGCTTCTCCGGCAGGCGTACCACTCGCTCAGGCTCGACCTGAAACCCGCTCGAGCTCGCGAGGTTCTTGTCGAGCTGAAATGACACTGGGACCTGACCGACGTTGGTGATGCTGAATTTCTTCACCTTGTGCGTTCCCATCACGATGTTGCCGAAGTCCAGCACGAACTGCGACAGCACGAATGCGAACGCTTGAGGCTCACGTCTTCGAGAAGGCTTTGGCCCTTTGTTCGCAGCTTCTGTGGAGGCGGTGGCGGGGCTCTTTGTAGTTTCTGGAGGAGAAGCGGGCTCAGCAGCCACACTCATTGGCGGCAGAGCCTTGCGGGCGGCGGCTTCCGTCTTCCTCGTCTCTTGAGCCACGAGGTACTCGGAGAAGAAGAGTCGACATGCCTCCGTCTCAATATCCACCTCATCAATCGCAAGAGCCCCACCACCCTGACGAGCTGCAGCGCGGGAAGGACTCACAGGAGGCGACCCAAACGATGACGCAGCCAGCTTGCCGGCCGAAGACGACGGCACCGACACCACCGAGCTGACTTTATCGACGGTACGCACTCCGATCGACAACTTGGACTCCGCTCCGGCTAGCGGCAGGCCCTTTAGCGCCGCCGACTCGACGTCAGTTGGCTTGAGCGTCGAGAGCTCGATGAGTTTGCGCGCACGCTTCTTGAGCACGGCCCAGTTTGGAGCCGTGTTCTCGACGGTGCTGGATGGGTGCGGCTCTCGCGGCAGGTTGAACGTCACGGAGGAGAAGATGCCGAACCCGAACATCTTGAATTCGAACGGCTGGAAGTGCGCGATCTCCAGCACGAGCGTCTCCTCGAATGGCTCCGGGATGCCTGGCCGCAGACGCACGATGACTCGCGCCTTCTCTCCTGGCGCGACACGGCCGCTGGTGGGCGTCACCTCCACCAGTCGACCGCGGGATATCCTCTCTGCAGTGATGGTGAACGCGAACGGCACCTTGCCGACGTTCAGGATAGAGAACTCCCGATCCTCTAGCTTGTTGAACAGTACCTGGCCGAAGTCCAGGGACTGTTTGTCCAGCTTGTACACGAGCGAGGACGCCTCGCCCAGCAGCGTGATCTCGTACTCCGGTCCGCCGTCCACCTCGCACGCGACGAGGCTCTTGAACTTGCGGTTCGCGTGACCGTAGTAGATGAACTCGACCTTCTCGCTCTCGCTCGGTTTGAGTAGTCCTCGGATGGGGAGGATGTCGAACACCTGGTTGATCGGGATGGGCGGCTTCTTCCCCGCCTGCGTCTCCTTGTCATCCTCGATGAAGACCCACCGAAAGCTCGTGTCGACTTTGGACACGTTGGTGATCATCATCGAGACGGCCTTCTGCGTGTCGTTGAGCGTGCAGCCAAAGTCCACCTTGGTCGTCTCGAACGACAGGTTGGGGAAGCTGATGTCTCCCACGAGCTCCACGCTGTCCTTCTGCGGGTGCTCCGTAAACACAATCAGCACCTTGCCGCTGATGACGCGGCATGTGTAGTCCTCCTTGTAGCCCGGGTAGAACTCGACGTTGAACTCCACCTGTTCGCGCGGCTGCAGGCTGGCTTCCCAGCAGTCCAATGAGAAGGGTGTCTGCGTGCGCAGCGTGAACGACAGCGGGAGCTCGCACACATTCGTCAGCGTCAGCGGCTGCGACTGGCGCACGATCTCATTGCCTGGCCGGTGGATGTACTCGAACGTCAGCAGTGGAATCGACGCCTCGAGCCTTGGGTCAACGAAGATGCCGCGGATCTGTGTGGCGAACGCCACGCGGCTAACCTTCTCCTTGCCCACCCTGGTTTCGCACACCAAGTCCTCCTGGATCAGCCCCGCCGTGGTCGACAGGCCCTTGAAGACGAACACACACGCGGTTCGAGGCTTGAGCTCGATCGTCCCCGGGAAGACGGAGAACACAGGCACTGGGCTGGCCCCACTGGAGACGTCTTGGCTCCCGCCACCTGCTACGCCGCGTCCATTCTTCCCGGTGTTATTGTTGCCACGTGAAGCAGAAGACACACCCGATTTCCTGGACGCGTTCGCCTCGGCTGCTCCAGCTGACGCTCGGGTGGCTGCCACCGCGGTCTTGTTGGTCCACGTGAGCACCTGGACGCGCTTGCCCTTGTTCTCCAGCGTGCAACTCCATTCACACATTCGATGCGTCATTTGGTGCCCGAAGTCGATCACGCGCAGCTCGCTGGGCGACCACATGGTCGTCCCGGTGCCTTTGATGGAGAGCGGGACCACCAAGTTCTCGCCCTCGTGGATCAGGATGTACAGCTGGTCCTTGAACAGCACCGTGTCGTCCAGGTTGGCCGTCACGGCCAGCTCGACGCTCTCGCCAGGCATGAGTACGCCCTCCTTCTTGTCCACCTGGAACTTGGACCGCGCGTTCTTGATGAACGTCTTGTACGCGGCGGGGATGAGCGACGCGTTGGTCATCTGCAGCACGCGCTCGTGGTCCACCAGGCATGCGCAGTTTCCCCAGTGAATCTCTGGCTGATCGAGCTCCACCTTGGGGCCGCACCCGGTGGCAGTAAGGGTCACTGCCAGCGGCAGGTCAGTCGACCCGGGGACGTTGACGTTCATTGGTAAGCGGATGTTGCCGATCTTCTCGCACGACAAGTGCAGCTCGACCTGAATCTTGTCCCCCGGAGGGACCACGCCGTTAAACTCGCTCGCGTTGTAGCTCGCGATCGCGCGCGAGTGGTCGTCTTGCTCGCCGATCTCATAGCGGCCAAAGAGACTCGCGGACCGGTTCTCGATCACCAGCAGCTGCTTGTGCGGGTAGCGTAGGAAGCACTGGCCGAAGTCCAGGTCAGGCTGCTCGATCACCATCTCCGGCACGAGGCTGTGCGCGCGCAGCGGTATGCTCAGCAGGTCCGTCCCGACGCCCGTGACGCCCACAACTAGCTGGTACTCGTACAACTTGACGTGCGAAGGCGTGAAGTTGATGCGGATCTCCTCCTCGCCGAACGCGCTCAGCTTTCCCTGGCTCGGCACGAGCTCCATCTCTTTGTGCTTGTAGTTGGTCTCCTCTGGGATGCGCAGCGAGTACTTCATCGCAATCTTGGACGCGTTGATGAGCTTGAGCGTCCGCGTCTGCGCGAACGAGTACGACACCTGCCCGAAGTCCACCAGCTCCGTGTCGAAGTGGAACACCGGCGGGATCACGGTCGCTTTGAACCGCACGACCAGCTGATCGCTCGACCCGTGAAGTGCGAATCGGATCGTCTGCGAGACCTCGCCCAGCCGCTGCGAGCAGAACGTCACCTCCACCTTGCGCATCTCGTTCACCTTGAGTGTCCCGTGCTCTGGCCCGACGTGCAGCGAGTACCCAGGCTCCGCTTGTATCGGCACGAGGCGGAAGCTGGCCGGGATCTCGCCTTTGTTTTGGATAGTGAAGTCGCGCGTACGCTCATCGCTGATGAACACGTCGCCGAAATCCAGCAGCTCGTTGTACACGACCTTGGCCTTGGGACCGATGCCCTGGCCGCGGATCTGCAACGGCAGGCGCCGCTCCTGGCCCGCCACCTCCAGGAACGCCGTGCTGGAGTACAGCATCTCAGTCTCTGGTGTGAAGCTGACGACCACGTCCACCTCTGAGTGAGCCCAGACGCGGCCCTTGAGCGGGGAGATGGCGAAGCAGTCGTCCACAAACTGCATCGTCTCCTCCATGGCTGCCTTGCGCAAGTGCTTGTACTTGGTCTCGAGGGTCTTCCGCGCGTCGAAGGGCGAGGGCGACAGCGCCACCGACTGCTCTCCGTCCAGCGCGTCCTGCTCTAGCTGCTCCAACTCGAGCGCCTCCATCCGCGCGAGCTGCTCCAGCAGTCGGTCGCGCTCCTGCTCGTCGCCCGCCGCGTCCGCGAACGACTTCCAGCAGAAGTCGAGCGTGAACTCGGACTCGTTGCAGATCTTGATCGTCCTGCGCGACGACAGCGACAGGTACGTCGCGCTCGGCTCCACCAGCGGCTGGCTCAGATACACGTCGACGTTCTCGACGACGCCCGATAGGTCGACGACGGCGGTGGTGCCCGAGTCGTCGACGATCTCGAGCGTGCCCTGCGTCACCAGCAGGCTCGGTGGTGTCATCTTGAGCTCGATTTGCACGGCCTGCCCCTGCTCGAGCTCGGCGCTGACGGGTGAGACGGCGAACACGTCGTCGTCGCTCGTCTTGAAGGCGAACTTGGCGCCGCGTGTGCCGACGTTGCGCACCGTGAGCGCCTTGGCAGTCGTCAGGCGCACGGGGCACAGCCCAAAGGAGAGGCTGTCGGGAATGTCGAGCGCCGCGTACCGGCCGCGCACGCGCACGGGCAACAGGAAGCGCTCGCGCTCGGTGCAGCACACGAGGTCGATGGCGTACTCGTCGACCTGCTGCGGCAAGAACTCGAGCGTGAAGGCCGTCTCCATGCCGGCCGCGACCTTGCCGTCCACGCGGTCGAGCGGCCGGCCGCAGGGCGAGACCCGGAAGAAGGGCGACTGCACGGGCTCGATCCGCAGCCGCCGTGCCACGGCGTCACAGTTGCGGAACGTGAGCTTGACAACCACGGCTTGGAACGGCGTGTACTCGTCGATCCAGACCTCGGCTGGCACGGCCTCGAACAGCGGTCGGTGCAGCGGCACGGTGCTCGACACGCGCGTCGTGTGGTCCGCCGCGTTGACCAGGTTGATGATCCGGCTGGTCGCCTGCCGAGCCGCGCGCGCCTTGGCGGCCGCGAACGCGTTCAGCACCTCGCTGGGCCGCTGCGCAGAGCAAAAGCGGTCCGCCAGTCCGTCAGCCCGTCAGTCAGTCGTCAGTGGTTGGGGGCTGAGCACCACGCACCATGCGCCGCGCCACGCGGGTCTGCGCGCTGTCCATGGCGGCGGCGGAGGGCAGGGGCGGCTCCTCCGGCCGGTCGGGAGCGGTGTCCGCGCAGATTTAGATGTGGGCGGCGAACAGTCACGCGGCTTCGGCAGGTGGGCAGGCTGACACTGCCGGGCAGGCGCCTCTTGGCCGCCGCCACAGGGAAACGTCTCGCTCCTCGCTCGTCCGCGCGCTTGGTGAGACCGTCGACCGACCGACCGCAGACTCGCGCTTCTCCGCTCGATCCGCTGGGATGCCGTCGTCCGCGGCTTCATCGGCCAGGTGAGCCGCGTCGGCCTCTTCGGCCACGACCGCCGACTGACTGACGGGGTACGACGACAGCTCGCGCGGCGGGTCGCTCGCCTCTGGCACATCCAGGAGTAGGTGACGCCGGCGCTCGCAGTGAGGCCCTCCGGTCCTCTAACAGGTGGCTGGCGTCCTGCCGCGCCGTGGGTCATGTCCGCAGACAGCAAGGCGGCGCGGTCCAGTGCCGCCACCGACGGCGACGAGGTGGGTGCGCGCTTCCCTCTCCTCTCCTCGCTACAAGCGGTCTGGCGGACACTGCACGTCGGTCTCACCTTGCCCGTGACTGCCTGCTCACACGTCGCAGACCGCGTCGGTGGCGTCCTCTGCGCGCTCCGCGGCCTCCGCCGGCAGCCGCTCGAGCGGCTCGACGCGCGACCCGTCCGTCGCCACCTCCTGTACGCTGCCTGGACCCTGACGGTCGCGGCGCGCCACAAACTCACGCACTCACGCACTCACGAACACATGGACTCTGAATTCATGAACCCATGAACTCATGCCGTGCGGCAGGCGTGTCGCTGCGAGAGCTGGAGGCGCGCAAGGCCGAGATCGAGCGCGAGCTGGCGCGCGTGCAGCAGGAGCTCGCGCAGAGAGAGCGACTCCCCATGGCGGTCGCGACGGCGCCCGGCTCCAAGACGCACGGCACCTCCAAGGCGCAGCGCATCGGCGTCGGGATCAGCACCAACTGACGCGAATTTCTCGACAGCAATGATAAACGATGAAGCGATCCTACTGGTCTCGCTATGCTTCGGCTATGTGAACGTGAGTGGCGATGTCTCCCTGCAACGCATGATTGCCAGACTTTCCACCCACGTGTTCTTGTTTCGGCTGCTTCAACGGTTGTCCCGCTTGAACGCCATCAGCCTGCTTGCGCCGAGCTTCCCTTTCAGGCCGCTCCTCAGCAGCTCTAGCATGTTCCTCGCGGCGTTGACGTCTCGGTTCCAGAAGTTGGCCTTGCATCGACTGTTGGTACAGCGCAAGACGTTCCGGGTGCACTTGAGTACGACCTTCTTGCTCGCGAGCTTCGGGTTACGGAACTTCTGCATCTC
>JAADYH010000402.1:0-21957 GCA_023338125.1 Phytopythium aichiense | reverse complement strand
TGGCTACCGTAAAATGTTAGTCATTTGGATTTGCCTACCTTGTTTTGCTATACCTGCTGAGTTGTTTTGGCCAATGACAGCAAAGGTTGACATTTAGAGAAGTCAAGCGAAGTGGGTGCATCTTTCCGTATTTTACGGTAATCCGATGATTTAGCCAATCAAAGCGCAGGATGGATCCAACATGCATTCGCATCTGTTGATGATTGTCGGTCAAAGGAACTCAAGCGCGCACTTGTCAGTCTGATTGCCATGAGCGAAGTCCTGGGCTCCGCGGCGCTGCAGCGCGAGCTCTGGGCGCTCGTTGAGTTCGCCGCGATCCCCCAGCCGTCCACATCCCCGGCCGCCGCTCTGTCTGAGATCCAGCGCCGCGCCCGGACTTTGCTGACCGCGCGAGACAACCTGAGCGCGTCTGGGGCTGACGATGCGTTGGGGGAAGCGCTGCAGGACGGCTCGAGCGACAGCGGGCGCCAGACGACGACAGAAGACGACGAGAAGACGTACGAGGCGGTGAACGAGCAGATCGCGCGGCGGATGATCGACGGCGTCGAGCCGCTGGGCTCAGCGACGGCGGCGGAGACCGAGGACAAGAGCGACACACTCTCCGACTGCACCACCCTCACGGAGACGTCGAGCGTGTACGGGATCCACAACACGTGGGTGGACCTCGCCGTGCTCTACGCGCTCCCCTTCGTGTTCGATGCCGCGGACAGCGCGGGAACCGGGAGCCGTCAGCCCAGCCGGCGGCTCAAGCCGGTGCCGGCGCTCAACATCGCGCAGGAGCAAGGCCACCTCAACAAGATCTTCCACGAGAGCCAGCGAGCGATCCACACGATGCGCTCCGTCGCGACGGTCGACTCGCTGCGCAAGGTGCTGGACCGTGGGGTCACTGTGTTGCACTTCAGCGGGCACGGCGGGCGGCTGACCGGCAAGAAGAACTACCTCGTCTTCGAGGACACGCAGAGCGCTGGGCTGGCGCACCTTGTCGACGCTTCGGTGCTTCGCAGCATCCTGAACGGCGGTGGTGCTGGGTCGCCTGTATCGGGGCAGTCCGATGGCGCCATTCCAGGTGGATTGGGCGATGCAAGCGGGGGCGATGATGATGACCAAGACGCCACTTTCCCGGACGATGCACCGCCAGCGAGCTCGCCTTCTATTTCGTCCGCAGAGTCGAGCGAGACTCGGTCAGGCTTGAACAGCACCTTGAAGCTCGTTTTCGTGTCGTCGTGCGACTCCAAGGAGATCGGAGAGGTCTTTATCCAGGCTGGGGTTTCGCATGTTGTCTGCGTGCGGTGTGAGGCCAAGATCCTGGACGAAGCCTCCTCCCTCTTCTCCTACTCGTTCTACCACGCGGTGCTCTCGGGCAAGTCAGTCCAGCAGGCGTTCGAGATCGCGCAGGTTCGAGTGAACGCTGAAATGCACATTCCCGATGACGAGAGCGACAAATTTGTGCTGCTGGAGTCGTCCCTGCTGCATTCCACCGAGTGTCCGCATCTCGCGAATCTACGCGACGCCACCCCACGCGCAATCGAGGTGAGCTTCTCCGAGAAAAACTGCTCGTGCAACGTGCAGACGTCGCACTCCGTGTTCGCAGACATCTCGGTCGGGAAATGGGTCGACGTCAGCCCTACGAATCGGTTCGGGAAGACGTTGCCGTCAGTGTCCGAGTCGTTTGTTGGTCGGGAGCTTGAGCTGCACGTGCTAGCGGAGTTGGTCAACCACCATCGCTTCGTGACTGTACGAGGTCCGCCGGGCATTGGAAAGAGCACGTTGTCAATTCGTCTGGCACACTTTCTCGAAGAGCGAAACGTTTTCCCGGACGGAGTGGCTTTCATCCGGTTCCGCGGGGTGCAGTCGCTGGAGGGGATGGAGTCTACGATCAAGTCCACACTGTTTCCAGATGGCGGAAAGGACAAGGAGACCCCGCTTTATCAAGTTTTAGCAGACTTGAACGTGCTGCTCGTCATGGACAACATGGAGGACCCAATCAACGCAAGCCCGTCAGCAGTGCGCGAGTTCATTCTGAACATGCTGCAAAACACATCCGGAGTCTCCTTCCTGATGACAGCACGACAGGCGATGGGCGGAGGGATCAGCGACTTCGACGAGAAAGTCGTGTCTCTGAATCGGCTGTCGTCGTACCACGCAGCCGATCTGTTTTTGAAAAAGTCACCGCGGCCACTGCTGGTGTCGGAGATCGATGACGGCAGCACAGACCACGCGACAGGACGAATGTCCATCACGGACGCACTCATGAACCACCCGTTGATGGCCTTTTTAGACGGCCACCCTCAAGCAATCTCTCTGTGCGCGCCGTTATTACAAGACCGATCACTGGGCGAGCTGACACGCGCCGTCCTCAGCCGTGGGGTGAGCGAGTTGCAAGTTGTGGGGCTGCCTGCGCACGATCGGAGCGCTGTGAACACGTTGGTGACGTCCTTGAGTGTGTCACTGGAACAAGTGCGCATGCATCACGGGGCGGACGCAATCCGTTTCTTCGCGCTTCTTGGGCTCCTTCCGGCTGGCGCTATGGCAGTCGACTTCAAGAGTCTATGGGGCAGCAAGTGGGAAGTTCTCGTGGAGACACTGCTGCGGTTCTCACTGATCCAAAGGAATCGGATCCCCGGATTTGTCTCTGCAAATCGAGGGCTCCCCAAGAAGGGTGGCGTGACGGGGACTACAAACGGTGTGGGAGGGGCGACACGGAAGAGAATCAGCGCTCGGAGGTCTCGGCAAAGAGGAGTGGGAGATGGATTCGACCAGCCGTTGCTGCTCGCTCTCAAGGCGTATGCGGATTACATCACTGGCAAGGTGCCTGCTGCTGGAGGTAAATCGGACCCCCGCTTGGATTTGGACTTGCCAACTGGCCGCGGTGAGTCTTCCGATGGTTTTTCAGAACGAAGCATGCTGAACACGCTGACACGAAGCGGCCGCACGTCGAGAGTGGCTGTACATGTGGAGCGCATGGACAGCCAAGCCGAGGTCATGGCCGTTTCCATGTCGTACTCGACGTTCCCGTTCATCACAAGCTATGCGCGGAGCCTGCTCGGGATGTACGACGGCGATGGGGCCAAAAATGATGCGCTAGAGGGGCTTTGCGTTCCGGACCGGGACGCATTTGTCTATAACTGCGCCAAGCACTTTTGGAAGGTCAGCTTCTGGATCTTCCAGCACATCTGCACGCTCGCCGTCAAGTCCAGCGCCGCGTATTTGATCTTGGACATCCACGAGACGAACATGTGGATGATCCTCGATCTCCACATTCGAATGATCGAGGAGTGGCGAGCCGAGGCGGACGCAGCAGTATCGTCAAGTCCAAGCGCCACTGGAGCTCGCATCAATGGCGCCGCTTCGTCCCCGACGATGGCGCACAGTGAGGTGAACGGCAAAGCAACGCCGCCGTCACTTCAAAAGAAAATCGGGAGCTATGTTGCGGATGTCGCGTGCCTTTTTGCGCACTCGCTGTTCCTGTCGGGTCGCCATCGTGGCGCGTGGAACGCGGTAAACAAGTCCCTCCACATTGCCAAGTACCACAAGAACACACTGAACGAAGCGAACACAAGGAAGCTGATGGGCATATTGCTGACCACGGAAACCAAGTTCGACGAGGCGAAAGCGCAGTTCGGCATGTCCCTCATCCTTTACAAGGCAGTGGGGGACAAGATCGGGCAAGCCGCGTCGCTCAGTGCCATCGGGATGATCCACTCCCGCAAGGGGAACCTCCGTGGAGCACACAACTGCTTCACCAAGGCTTTGACTCTGTACGAGTGGTTCAAGCATTCGCTCGGTCAGCTAAACTGCCACCAGCGGCTCGCGAATCTGGAGAAGAAACTCCGCGACGGCGATGGGCTGCCTCGACCGCACGGCGTGAGCGCGGGCCACAGCCACCACTATGCTGCAACGCGCCGACTCCAGGGCGATCTGAACCGAAAGCGCAATGGTGAGTACATCGTGCGGTGGGTCGGCCACGAAATGAGTCTGCTCTTGGAGCTCCCACCGTCAAGCGTGGAGAAGATCCACGAAGCACACACGCCGCTGATGGCTTCTGCCGTGCCGCATCTCACGCTGTCGGTATCGGACAGCGCCGATACTGGGACGAGCCCTCCTCCGGCAACGTCTGCCATCATAAACACGCCAAGGAAGTCCCGATTCGATAACACGAGCATCCTTGGCACGAACACCACAGTCATCACCAGCAGTGCTGCCGCTGTTAGTGGATCGGCGCTAAGTGCGTGCACCTCACCACCGGCGGCAGCCAGTGGCAGTGAACCAATCGGCGATCGCCTCAAGAAGAGCAGCTTCGCGAGGCGGAAGGAGTACGACTCAAGTATTCGGAGGATCGCTGGTGCCTCGGGGACTGTCAGTGCTGACAGCGAGACAACGTCGGATGCGGATGCATGAAGTCCAACTCGGTCCATGTGCATGTAGAAGTGTGTGAAGGTTGAGTGTCCGATGAGCCAACGCCGCATTCATGAAGTGAAAATGGGGGAAGCGATCAATTACCACGCATCTTCGTCGCTACTTTCGATTTCGTCGTCCATTTCAACCGACAGCTGCGCGAGGTCGACGGGCAACTGCTCTGGTCCCCGGTGGCTGGTCATTCCGTGCCGTCTGGGGGCTGCTGCCTCGATGATCGACAGGAACGGCTCAACCTCGAACAGGAATGCGTCTCCCGAACAGGCATACTGGTGATGAAGGCTGGAAGCTTCGTCTAGCGAGCTGCGTTGCAGCCATTCGCCGCGCCGTGACACCATCCGCTGGTTCGTCGCGTACATGCGCGGACCAGTGATGGGACGAAACCCCGCACGCTCCGGGTTCTTGTTGGTAACCGCGATCGATCGGATCAGTATCGACTGTGCAATGTCGTGGGAGCGTTTAAACACCTGCGGATCACCACAAACACGGATCAATGAGGAACTCGCATCAGACGGACAACAGTGAATCGTAGGCAGAGCGTCGCGTACCTCTGAGTTTCCCGAGCCAGAGTACGAGGTTGCGACGAGGTTGTCGGTCACGCTCATGACTTCCATCGCCTCGGCCAGGTCTTCTATCGCGGAGAAGTAGCCGACGCCGTTCTCGTGGACGAACGCCAATGCCTTGTCGATGCTCATACCAGACACTGAGATCATGGCTTCATAATCAATCGGCTGCGAGTCGGACGCCGACGCCGACGCCGAGCCGGACTTCCCGCTTAGCGTCTTCCCGTACAAAATCTTCCCCAGTACGCGAAAGTCCGACATGAAGGCATCCCGGCCAATCGTACTCGACTCTCCACCATCACTGGAACCCGCTTCCACCGCCCGTGCTGCATCGGCTTGCTTCTTCTTCTTGCTCTTCGGCTTCGACATGGATGCAAAAGTGCCTAGGGGTCCGTCAGCGCGATTGTGCGCCAACTGCAACGCGTTCAGCGCGTGCCGGATATCACCGTTAGCAGCTGCGACGATGGCGTCGATATCGCTCTGCGAGACCTTGCACCTTTCCCGCTCGATCACGCGCAAAAGTTGTTTCTTCAGCACCGCTAGAGAGCATGCCAAAGCAGTTCCAAATCAGTCCATCGGTGCCTTCCAGAGCAATTTCAGACGCAGTCGTACCTGTCGTCACGGGGTTGATGTTCATCACCGCTGTGTAATGAGAGCGCACCACGTCGACCGAGAACTTGCGGCTCAGCTGGTCTACCGCGACCTTGCTCTCGCGCACGTCGCTATAGATGCAGACGACCGGGAAGCCGCGATACCTCGCACCGGGTTCGACAATCTGCCGGAAGATCTGCTGAAGCTTCTCCTCCGAGGCGGCCTTCTGGTCTCGCGACCACGTCTCTGGCCAGCTCTCGAGCAAAATGATGTGACCGGGAGGTGTAGGCAGCACGCTCGCTGCCGCCTCCGCGCCGCCAACTCCGCCAGGGAACTTGCGCTTCCGGTGTACACGACTCGCCTCATCCATGATCGGTTCAGCCTTCCCACCCCGCGCTCTCTGCCTCGACACGGCCACGAGCGGCAGCGCCGAGTAGCTCACGGACTGCCGGATGAAGTCGGCAAAGTCGCTCAGGTTCGAGACGAACGGGGTCTGGAACTCCGAGCTGAGCATGCGGTCGTAGTGCAGGCGGCCAGCCGACTCGTTGTCGCCCCACTCGGCGACCGTGAGCCCCAGCTCCCGTGCGAGGCAGCGCACCGCCGTCGATTTGCCTGCCCCCGGCGGCCCGCACAGGAACAGCAAACGCTGACGCGGTGGGTGCTGGCGGTCCGCCGCATCGAGACTCGCGTTACGAGCGATCCACTCGCGCAGCTCTTCGATCTTCTTCTTGTTGACGCACAAGTCGGTCACGGCGTTAGGCGCGTGCGCGTCCGCCCACAGCTGCGCCGGGATCGTCGAAGCACCGCCGCCCTCGCTGGCCTTTCGCCGCGCGCTGCGTCCCGACAAGGAGCGCGACGGCAAGACGACGCCCCCTTCTTCATCGCTGCTGCAGTCCACCGGCTCCATCTTCTCGCGCGCTGCCTTGACCGGCGTCCGGCGCGCCGTCGGCTGCGCCAGCCACTGCGACATCATGCGCGTCTTCTTCTTCGGCGGGGCGTCCGCGTCCGCGCGCGCGCTGTCGCACATCTCGCAGCGCCGCGCGCGCGCATCCTCGTTCAGGAATGTGCATAGCGCGCACTCCCAGGGCCCTGCGGCCGCCGCAGCCTCCGCCGGACCGTCGCTCTTGGCGCCGAGGAACTCGACCTCCGCGTCGCTCGCGCTGTCCGACGCGCCGCCGCTCCCGCCGTCGCCGCCACTGGGACCGACCAGACAAGCACAAGGAGGAGGAGCCAGCGGTCAGATCAGGAGCAGATCAGGCAGCACGCAGGGGGAGGGAGGGCAGGCACACGAACCGTTGGCGCAGCCGCCGCCGGCGCATGCTGCGTGTTGCTTCTTGGGTTCTGGCGGTTGGTAAAACCCAAAAGCACACAATGTTCGAAAAACCCATTTGACTCTCAAAGCTCGACGAGCATGGAGATCAGCGCAGTGGCGGCGTCAGCGGCGGCGGCGGCGATTCCGCAGGTGCAGGCCCCGAGCAGCAGCGACACACAGATGCCCAACGCTCCTGAGGGTGTGGGCGATGCGTTTGCGGGCTCCGAGACGGCGCAGGAGCTCGAGGCCTCCATGAAGAGGTGCGAGGTTCCCTTGAGTGTTTGAGTGATCGTCAAGGTCGGAGGCGGACGCATTCCGACTCGCTGACACGTTCGCCACTCGTTCACGCGCTTGACTCAGTCTGCACGGCTTCTCGCTCGACCTGCAGCGCCTCCGGGCCATTATGGACAAGCACCGCAAGGGACAGACTGGGCGATGAGGGAGCGACAGCGCACACGGGCTGCAGCGACGTCGAGACGAGTGCTAATATCTATCGCATAAATGAGGAAGCACGGACCCCAATGCAAGAGCGTCTCTCCAGCTGGTCAAGGACCGCCTGCTGCTGCCCTCAGACCGCAGTCACGAGGCTTCGGCCTGGCGCTCGGAGCGCACTTCCTGTCGCGCTTGCCACTCCTCGCACTCTTCTTCTCGGACAAACCGCTCAAAGTTGCCGATGGCTTCCTCCAGCGTCATGCGCTCATCGGGGTCAAAAGCGCACATCTTGGCCACGACGTCCCATTCCGACTCCGACAGCTCCGAAGGCTTGAGCGGGAGCTGCCCTTTCAAAGCCCAGTGGACGACGGCCGCCTCGACCTGGAGGCTGGACCATGGAGCTGTGCGCGTGAAGGCTTCAACGACGCACATGGCGAGGGCGTACACGTCCGCCTTCAGTGACCCCGGGATACCGTCACGCTTCAGGCACTCGGGCGCCTTCCACCGAACTGCGCCGCATCCATGCAGTCGAGGCCTGGAGCCGCTGTCGAAGAAGCTCAGCCCAAAGTCCGTGAGCTTCGCCTTACCGTTCCCGTCGACGAGGATATTGTTGCCCTTCAGGTCGCCGTGGACGACCCCCTTGCGATGGAGAAACTGGAGTCCAGACGCAGCCTCAAGTAGCTTTCGCCACACGACCGACCGCGGAAGATCGGGGTGATCCGATAGATACTTGGACAAGGTCCCACCGCGGGAGAACTCGCAGACAAAGAGATGAGGGTTGCACACCTCCATGGACGAGAACTTCGCAGACCACATTGAATCATTTATGCTCTGCCTTCATCGTCAAGATCAGCAGCAACCGACAATCGGGCAACACTTGCCATGCTTCACTCAGCTCACGTCACATTCATTCGCTCCTCTTCCCTCCCCTTACAGCCTCGACGTGGGCTCAGTGACCACCGAAGTGGACAGGTGCGCCTCGAGCTCCTCGACGGCGGACCTCCCGGCCTCCGCCGTGGCGCTCGCGCTCGCGTCCAGGCGCTTGGTCTTGCGATACAGGTTGTCCAGGAAGGCGCAGACGGCCTGGCCGTGCGCCAGTGCGCGCGGCGACATCATGTAGTTGAAGGCGTGGTGCGCGCCGGGCAGCTCGATGAAGATATCGTGGACGCCGGCGACGGGGCCGTGCGCGCAGCGCTCGCGATACCGCTGCAGCTGCTCGTAGAAGAGGAACGAGTCGTCGAAGGGCACGAGCGTGTCGAGCGACCCGTGCGAGACCATGAAGGGCGGCACCGGGTCGGCGCGCGTGGCGGCGCGCTCGCCGTCGAGCCAGCTGATGGGCGACGCCTGATCGAAGGCAGCGTCGGCGTCCGCCAGCTTCTTCTGCATGACGAGCAGCTCGATGAAGCGCAGGAACATGTTGCTCTTGTTGCGCTGCTTGAAGACGCCGTGCCGGTCCTTGAAGTCGTGCACGCCGTACGTGTCGACGCAGCCGCGCACGCTCGTGTCCACCTCCTCGAAGCCCGGCTGGAGCGACTTGTCCCCGGCCGTCAGCGCGGTCAGGCTCGCGAGATGGCCCCCGGCCGACTCGCCACCGACCACGATGAACTCTGGGTCGGCGTCAAAGTTGAGCCGCGCGCAGCGGCGCAGGTACGCGATGGCGCGCTTCGTGTCGACCAGGTGCGTCGGGAAGGCCACCTTGGGCGACAGCCGATAGTCGATCACGCAGACGACCCAGCCGAGCGACGCGACCTGGTAGACTAGCGGCTGCGGCGGATTCTTGCGGTCGCCCATGACCCAGCCGCCGCCGTGCACGTACAGGAAGATGGGGGCGTTCGCCGGCGCGTCGCAGTGCTTGAACACGTCCATGAAGAGCTTGGTCGTGCGGTTGCGTCCCACGTGCGCGAACGCGACCGTCTGCATCTTGCGCACGCCCGGATAGCTGAAGGAGAGCGCGACGCTCTGCGGCAGCGGCAGCGCCACGCCCAACCAGTGCTTGAGCGACAGGTCGCCGACGCGCTGGACGGCGCTCGCGGGGATGTCGGAGCCCTTCATGGCCTCGCGCAGCGCGTACTTGGCGCTCAGGTTGCTCTGGCACATGGCGCCGAGCTTGAGCAGCACGACGCCCTGCGCGAGCGCCGCGAGCGACCCGACCCAGCCCGAAAGCACCGGCGCCTGCGACTTGCGCAGCCGGTAGATGACGTACGCGTTGAGGGCCAGCAGGTTGTGCGCCATCTCGGTCGGCAGCATCGCCGCGAAGAAGCTCAGCATGTTCTGCCCGCACCATCACCAAGGCACTTTTAGCGTGGAGATAGAGAGAGGGAGGCGACCCACTCCGACTCGGTATGAGTCGTGCTCGAGACGCACCTCGCCCGCGACGTCCTTCATGCCGGCGCGCCGCACGAGGTACAGCATGAGCGACACGAAGGCCGCGTAGCCCCAGCGCGGGGCCGCCTCGGCCTCCAGCGCCGCCTTGACGATCTTCATTCGGCTTCCGCGCTGCTGCTTCCGGGGTCGCTTGCTGACACCGAGAGGCGCCGGGAAAATGACCGAGTGATGGCGAGAAGATGATGGCGACCGTCGAACGCTCAGAGGTTCAACTGAGTTCAACCGGAGCCGCTCGATTGACTTGCTTTTACTATGATAAGTGAAATGAGTTTGATTTGACCAATCAGAGAGCACAAAGTGGCTTGTTTTGGCCAATCGTGTACGTGAGGTTGATGCCCATCAACCATGTTGAAGGGCTTTTCGACAAATCTTTGTACGGGTACATACCTATTTGATGATAGGGAAGATCGCTCGATGCGAACTGCGTGACTGACACCGCTAGCGTCACTCTATCAGAGTGCTCCAGCGGCAGGTGATGTGTTCCAAGCAGCAGGTGACACGCACCGGTCGCGTCACAGCTCCAAGCACCAACGACCTGCATCTTCTCATATTGCATCCATTCAACACATCGCTCGCCTCCTGTGCTGGAGTAGTAACACCAAGGCGTGCATAGACTTCAGACACGCTCACGATCTGCTTCAACACTGGTCGGGATGATCATGCAGCGAGACCAGGGCTTGGAGCACAGTCGCAACGGCAGAGATGTCCAGTCGCTCGCGCGGGTCGTAGCGACACATGTCAAGCACAAGCTGCCACGCCGAATCACCATCCCTGCTGCTTGTGAAGGCCGGCGGTCGAAGCGGCAGTTTCTTGAGCTTGACGACGTGGAACTTGACGGCGGGATCCGGCAGCTGCATGCCCCACGGGAACTCGCCGCTGACCGCTTCGACGATGCACATGCCAAAGGAGAAGACGTCGGACGCGAAGCTCGCGCGTTCGCCTCTCAGCACCTCCGGTGCCTTCCACCTGACTGCTCCAACTGGGTGGCTCTTTCCTCCATCGACTTGATCCTCCGCGTCTGGCTCCTGGACTCGCTGGCTGACTAACGAGCTCAGACCAAAGTCAGTCAGCTTCGCGCGGCCGTCGGCGCCGACAAGGATGTTGTTGCACTTGAGATCACTATGCACCACTCGCTTGGCGCGCAGGTATCGCAGTGCCAGAGCAACTTCATGAAGCGCCTCCCACACCTTCAAAGGGTGACGCCGCAAGTAGTCGTCCAGCTGCCCGTTAGCCGCGAACTCACTCACAAAGAATGGCCGGTGAACGTGGCAAGCACCGAAGAGCTGGACAACGTGCGGGTGGTACAGTCGATGCCAGATGCGCACCTCATTCAGAAAAGCAGCACGAAACGCGTCGCGATCGTCGTCGACTGCAGCAAGGTTGATCTTCTTGACCACCACCTTAGCATTCATCCACCGCCCGTGATGCACCGACCCGAACGCACCGCGACTGAACTCGTCGTACTCATCGAACTCGACTTCGTACTCTGGAATGAACCAGCCCTCCAAAGCGGCATTGATCGAGCTGTCAAGCACAGATTGTGCCGAGCTGACAGGCATCTGCTCAGCCGTAGATGAGACATTCACAACACGCTTGCTCAGCTCGAATCCAACCAGCATATTCGCCACTTGCTTCGTTCCCTGGCTGGAGGCGTCACTTCTCTGCGATGCGTCTAGTTCTTCGATTCTCTCCATG
The DNA here is from genome assembly GCA_023338125.1 of Phytopythium aichiense. Lineage (NCBI taxonomy): Eukaryota > Oomycota > Peronosporomycetes > Pythiales > Pythiaceae > Phytopythium > Phytopythium aichiense. Next base: position 10,566 of record JAADYH010000402.1, on the reverse strand, counting down.
AACGCGCTCTGATGCTGCCATTGAAGCTGCTTCCACTTTGAACGCCATTGATGGCAGTCGTCGACAGCGCTCAACTGATCGAGAGATCGAACGCCACTCATGAACCGGTCGATCTGGCGGTGGGTCGCGAACACGTCATCGACCGTGTGACGACTTGACGCCAGTCGAAAAGCCTCGGACGACAGCATCTCCCGCGGGCTCACAGCTTTCAAGCACTGACGAAGAAGACCACCGAAACTAGTGACCAAACTTGCAGCCGGAGGGTCATCAATCTGAGCCCGCAATGCATCAAACACGCTAACCAGTCGGTCGTACACGCTGCGGTTCATGGAGCTCTGGATCTCGTCACTTGTGTTACACGTGGCAAGTACGCGCTCAAGCATCTGCGAGATCGTAGATGGTATCGGCTCGGAAGTGTGACGGGGAACAAGCGCGTCACCGAGGTTTCGCCAGCTTGCGAGCGAATAATGATCGGGCGTCGTCGCATCACCAGTGTTTTGAGTGGCTTGCTCCGCAGGCTTGTGTTGGCGCAACTCGCATGCGAATGCGTCGAGCTCCCGCACGACATCGGCAGTCTTCAGTCGTTCGTGCGGGTTGTAACAGCACATTCGCTTGACAATATCCCATTGATCCGCGGTCATTTCGCGCGGCTTCTCGGGGAGAGAGCCTTGAAGGATCATCGAGCGGATCGTGACACGTGATCCGCGATGGCGGCGACTAGCATTGCCGCTTGTGTCCCATGGCGGGCCGTCGTTGACAGCTTCAGCGATCGTCATCCCCAGCGCAAACACGTCGGATGCAAGCGACGGAGGGGAGCGCAAGTCAAGCACCTCTGGCGCTTTCCATTGAGTCATTCCAGAGGATGTCGTGGTTGACCCGCCGACTGTCCCAAAGTTCGCGAGCTTGGCCAACCCATTGGAAGCCACGACGATGTTCCTGCACCGGATGGCGCCGTGCACAATGCCTCGCTCGTGAAGGTATTGCAGTCCAAGTGCGGCTTCATACAGTTTCTCCCACACGTCTGTTGATCGCTTGCCAGGTAGATTCAGGTAATCTCGCAACGACCCGAACTCGGGGCGTTCGAACACGAAGAAGGGGTCGCCAATGTGGTAGGCACCATAGAGCTTGACGATGTGCGGGTGGCTCAGCGCCGACCACTTCGCCAGCTCCTGAACGAACTCCGCCTTGCTTAGCTGCCCAGCCTGCTTGACTTCGATGGCTGCGCCAAGCCATCGACCTGAGCCCAGTTGGCGCAGGCTTGCATCAAAGTCGAACTCGACGTCGGAGGGGTCGATAAGCCACTCAGGCAACGCGTCTGCATCCTCACCGGTCGACGTGTTCCCAATATCAAGGACTTCAGCAGAAGAGGAAGGGAGTGCAGCTAGTTCACCGTCTGGCACTTCGCCGTCGGGACGTTCGTCGGGCATCAACCCGAAGGCCTCGTAGTAAACCGATTTAGGCAGTGTCGACCCGCGCGAGATGTCGTCAGATGCGCCGTGGTCCATCAGGAAAGTCATCATGTCAAAGTGTCCACCCTGCACAGCGAGAAGCAGAGGAGTCTGGTGGGTATTCGTCTCCACATCCACTGAAGCGTGGGCGTGCTCGATCAAAGCAACAGCGGCGCCAAGATGCCCTTCGGATGCTGCGTAATGGAGCGGCGTCCAGTGCTTCTCATCGCAAACGTCCGCGTCCACGCCACTTGCTAGCAATTCGTCGACGACCTCGGCGTGCCCGTTGCTCGCTGCGTAGTGAAGCGCTGACTGGCCGCTTCGATTGACCGCTGTAGCGTCCGCATCGTGTTGAAGAAGAACCCGAACAGTGCAGGCATCGCCTTGAATCGCTGCTTCTATCATTGCTGTCGTACCAAACGAGTCCGCTCGATTAATCACATCGGGGATGATTGAGCCAAAGGCGCAATGGTCGAGCAAAAAGGCAAGCAAGTCGACCCTCCCGCGCTTTGCCGCTTCGTGCAGAGGCGTTTTACCGTGGGAATCTGGCCCGAAGAACACTGGTGGAGATGGAAAACGATCAGCAATCTGGTTCAACACGTCAAGGCGCGAAGCTTTGACAGCGCAGACAACGACGCTCCGCAGCGCAGTTTCCAGCTCAGCCGGCAAGCCCTCGCGTGGCCCGTCATACGCCGTCAGCAGGAAACACACGACACCCCAACGGTTCTTCTCGGCGGCGGCCACGATCATCGACTTGCTTGGCGTGTCGGACTCGGCCAAGACGACTTGTGCGCCTTTAGAAACCAACAACTCGACCATCGGCAGCCGACCGCCCTCGCTCGCCAGGTGCAGTGCCGTCTTGCCGTACTTGTCACGCAGCGCCAACACCTCATCGGCCTCACCAGTCGCTTTAATGGCTCCTAGCACCGCTGTCAAGCACGCCACTTTCCCGCTCTTGACCGCGTGGTGCAGAGCAGTCCGGCCCAGCTTGTTCCGGTGCGAGATCGACGCCCCCTCACCAAGAAGGCACGCCACCACCCCCACGTTGCCGTACGCGGCCGCCCACTGCAGCGCGCTCGTCCCGCTGTCCGCCGACTGCTCGATCTCGGCTCCCTGCGCCACCAGGTACTCCACGACATGCAGGTGGTTCTTGCGCGCCGCGCGGTGCAGTGCCCTCCAGCCGACGCTGCTTCTGGAGTCCACGAGCGCCGCGCGGTCGCCGGCGTAGCCTACCAGCACGGCGTTCTCCACCAACCACTGCACCACACGCAAATCCCCGTGCCCTGCAGCGTAGTGGAGGCCCTTGACCGCCTGCGCGCGCCATTCCTCGTCCGAGCAGCGTCGTCGCGCGAGGTCCAACGCCACCACTCGCTGCACGAGTCGCAGCGCGCTGCCGCCGTCGTTAGAGGAGGCGCTGCACGCGCGGTCGAGCGACCAGAGCGCCGAGCAGTCCGCGAACGCCTCGACTACACGTACGGCCGACGGAGTGACCGCCTGGAGGCTTCGGCACGCGGCGGAGACGCTCACAAGCAGCGTTGGAGGCTCCATCTTCTTCGTTGGTGGTTGAGTTGGTCACTGTTCGAGGCAGTTGGGAGAAGCGACGCATGGTTGGTTGAAAATACCAGCTGCATCTCATTTGATTGGATAATAATGAATAAAGTGAGCTCCTCACGCTTCAACTTGATCGTGAGGGCTTCAAGACACCGTGACACCAACATGCATCCCTTCGAGCTGCTGCAGCGCCTAGACCGTCGCGGGGGACGGCGTGGCGGCCGTGGCGAGCGCCAGCAGGTGCAGATCCTCGTGGGTCGGCGGGCCGGCCGCCTCCTTCTCCTCGGGCACGATGTTCTGCATGGCGAGCAGCCGCTCGATGCCCTGCGCCGACAGTAGCGAGCACAGCACGTCGAGGCGCTCGTCCACCTGCGCGCCGGCCTTCTTGGACGGCGTCGGCGTCGGCGTCGCCGCTGGCTTCTTGAGACTTGAGGTCGTCGCCACGGCTTCTTCGGGGACGACGACCATCGCTCCGTCGGTCTCCACCGGCCGCACCTTGACGGGGACAACGAGTCCCATCGCAGCTTCGTGAGCAGGGACGTCTGCCGTCTTGACGATCTCGTACTCGGCCTCAGGCTCGGCGTCCTTGCTCGCAGCCAGCGCGCCAACGATGTCGATCCCTGCGGCCTTCTGGTCTGCATCGCCCGACTGCAAGTCGTCCCGCAGGTGCTGGGCTTGGTTCGACGAGAGGAGCTCGTTTAGCTCTAGCAGCTCGAGTTGAAGTAGCGCGGCGGACAGCTGATCGCTGCTGTCGGACGCCACCGAGACTGGCGAGCCAGGGGCCGAGCCAGACGAGGGCGACGGGGGCAAAGGCAACGCGGCCGCCTCACTCTCCTTCTCCGCCGCGCGCTTCAGCAGCTTCTTCTCCTTCTTCATCTGCTTCTCCGCCTTGGCGGCGGCCATGAACTCGTGACCAAACGCCTTGATGTCCGCGCGCTTGTGCTTGGCGTCCGACACAAATTTGCGCAGCAAGTCGCGCTTGCGCTCGCGCGCGGAAGGAGACGACGGCGCCTGGCCGCTTTCGCCGTCGCTTCCGCTCTTGCCCTCGTCCTTGCTGTCCAGCTTCCGCAGCGCGCGCGACGCCTCCGTGCTCACCCAAAGCCAAAACATCCGCCACGTCACAGGGCCCTCGAACTTGGGGTCCGTCAGCGCCGCCACCGTCGCTTCGTAGCCCTTGTCCGAGATACCGCCCGACGCTTCGTACAGCTTGGTCATGATGATCAAGCACTCCTCCTTGGTGATCTCACCCGTGCCCGTCGGATCGAACTCCTCGAACAGGATGCGCGCGCCGAGCTCCAGCCGGTCAATGTGCTCCTTGGCGTGTCGGTGGCTCGTGAAGTACGACTTGGTCGACAGCGAGTAGACCTTGGAGCCGCCGAAGAAGCCAATGAGGCCGCCCACGACCGCCGCGCTCGTGGCCGCCGCGATGCCGATTGGACCCGTCGCCACGCCCGCTGCCGCCCAGACGCCCATCGCAGACGCAACACCGTACGCGCTCAGTCCCGCGCCAGCAGCGGCGGCGGTGCGGCTCACGACGACCTCGCCCGTCTTGAGGCGGAACTCGCGCCGCATCAGCCGCTCACTTGTCGTCGAGAGCACGCCCAGCGACTTGCGCTCCGAGAACTTCTTGCGGTAGTCGTAGTACTCCTTGCCGATGTCCACGAGGATGGACGCGACCGCCAGCGGAGCCGCGACCACGCCGCCCATCGCAGACGTCGTGCGCGTCAGTCCGTTCGCGAGCGCGACGCCGCCCGCCGCGCGGATGCCCGTGTCAATCGCGCCGTCCGCACCCACCACTGCCAGCGTCTTGAGCGTGTCTCGCTTGCGCGGCGCGTCGTCGAGCTTGTAGTTGGTGATGACGCGGTCGGCCAGCACGATCCGCCGTGTCTCGAGCTCGGCACTGAGCTCGATCAGCGCCTGCGAAGCTCCGCGCGTGATGTCGTTCCTGGAGATGCAGTGCAGAGCGTCGCCCTTGGAAGGGAACCGGACCGTGGCAGCCGACCGACTGGCTCCCCAGACCTCGATGACGCCCAGACCGAACGGCGTGTTCACCGTGCTACCGACGGGGAACTCCTCCACGACCGCATCAGCGAGAGGCTTCTTCTTCTCTTCCACTTCGCCCGCCACTGAGCTGAACAGCTGCGAGACCTCGCTCTCCAGCTCGATGCAGTCGTAGAACTGCTCCTCGGCGAACGCCTCCACCGACGCCTTCTCGTGGTCCACGCGGCACTCAAAGAACTGCTCCACGAGCTCGTCCTCCTGCTTCTGCACCTCCGCTCGGAACGCCAGCGCGCTCTGGAAGTCGTTACCATTGCTGGTAGCGATGGCAGCGCTGCTGACCGTGGGAGCCTCGCCGTTCGTAATGGACGCGCGCTTCTTCTCGGCCTTGCGCTGCGCCTTCTTGTGCTTGCTCGCTTCCTCCAGCAGCGCCTGCGCCGGCATGCTGTTGTTCTGCACGTGGCGCTGGTCTTCTAGGAGCAGCACGAGGCATTCTGCTGGCATCTGGCGCACCACCGACGACTGCCGCTTCTTTCGCGACGCATCCGTGAACTGCGACCACGCGCTGACGATGATGGCGACGCTGACGGCCACCGCGACGGCGCCACCGACGACCGAGATCGTCTGGAGCCCGTTGCTCATCGACGCCGACGAAGACGTTGATGTGGAGCCTCCGCTGCTCGCAGGCGCCGCCATGCTGCTACCAGTGCTACTTGTGGTGCTACTCACACTTGTGGGTGGCGCGGCGCTTGCACTGAGCGTCTGCGGCGCGGGGATGTCGGTCGGGAGCACTTCGTTCGGCTGGACGTACATGATGCGCTCGTGGCCTTCCGCGCCAGTGCTGACGGGCCGCGCGACGCGAATGCGGTCCGGGGCGAACAGGTTGTTGTGGTTGTTGACCGCCATGCCGCCGCAGTCGTGACCGGTCGCGGCCACCGAGTGCGACGTGGTTGCCAACTGCGGCGAGCCGTTGTGCTGCAGCGGGTGGCCGACGACCGTCGAGCTGGACGAGCTGAAGTGCGACGTGATGCGGTTGCCGACACCCGACAGGTTGTCGATGACGTCGCGGAACGTGCCGATGGCCTCGTCCAGCGACTTGCCGCGCACGGTGCCCGCGCTCAGGAACTCCTCGCGGAGGCTCGGCGGCTTGTCGAGGTGGACATCGTATGCGCGCCGCGCCTCCGGGCTGGACAGCACCTCGTACGACTCGGCCAGCAGCTTGAACACGCCCTCGGCCGTCTCCCGCTCGTCCGGGACGACGGCTGCGGCCGCCCACTTGTCCGGGTGCCACTTGAGCGCGAGCGCCTTGTACGCGCTGCGGATCTGCTGCGTGGAGGCGTTGCGCGCCACGCTCAGCCGCTCGTAGTGGTTCATGGTCTCATTGATCTGGATCGACTGCGACCGGCGCGCGACGGCGCTCACGTACTCGCGCATGAAGTGCTGCAGGACCGAGTTGCCCGTGAGGCTGTGGTCGTCCTCTTCCTCCTTGAGCGCCTTGCGGATCGCCTCGACGTCCGTGTGCAGCTCGAACGAGAGCCCGCCCTTGGCCATGAAGATGTACGTGCCGCACGGCGCGTACTCGTAGTCGATCCCCTTGATCACCTTGAGCTCGCGCAGCTTGTCGAAGCTCTTCTGCAGGATCGTCAGGCTCATGCTCAGGTAAGCTGATGCAGCCGTCGGCACCGCCGCGCTGCCCGCGGCCACCGACATCTGCAGGAACTGCTGCTGCATACCGGCGGGCAGCAGGTTGAGCAGCAGCGCCGTGGCCTTGGCGATCGTCTGCAGCCGGTCGGCCGTGTTGTTCAGCAGCGCGGCCGACTGCGCCACGTTGAGCACGCCGGGCACGCAGTCGAACTCGTTCACGAACGTGACGACGCGGCCGCGCAGATCGAGCGCGTCCAGGAAAGCGCCAAGCTCCTGGCAGCCGACGTACGGCGCGCCGAAGCCGACGGCGAGCACCTGAGGCGCGCTCTCGGCCACCGCCTGGCGCTCCGCGGCGCCCGCGCGCAGCTGCAGCCACTGAGCGAGGCCGAGGGTCTTCTCAACGTCCGTCGAGCGCTTCGTGTCCTTGCGCTCGAGGAACAGGCGCGTGGCCACCGGCAGGCGCTGGTACGCGAGCTGGCACAGCGCCAGTGCCGCGATGCTGCCGCCGATCGAGTGGCCGCACAGCAGCAGCGGTTTGCCGGCTTCCTGCGCGCGCGCGTACAGCTCCTCCACGCGCAGGCGCAGCGCGCGCTTCCAGAAGGGCGAGTGCACGCGCGCGCCGCCAAAGCGCCGGTCCGTGGGCTTCTGCAGCGGCACGGCCGAGCTCACGACCGTGTCCAGCACGTCGGCGGGCCTAGTGGCGCGCACGGCGCAGATGAGCGCGCCGTCCGACTCGGCCAGCGCGTAGTCGGCCGAGAACTCGAGCACGGGCAGCCGCAGCGAGTGCGGCAGCGGCGACTGGCGCAGCCGCGCCTCCAGCTCGCGAGCCGCCGGGTCGCTGTGGCCCGCGCCGGGCGCCACACGCGTCTTGGCCTCGGCCAGTGCCGCGCACAGCACGGCCGCGCTCACGAGCTCCGTCTCGCTGGCCGGCAGCCCGCGGGGCGATCCATCCGGCCACCACCACGAGTTCTCGTTGCGCGTCATGGGGGTTGGCGGTGCGCGTCGCGTCCGGAAGTGGGCGGACAGAGGGAGAAGCAGGCGCCTGGAGGGTGGGGAGGACTCGTGGAAGCTCGGGTGGAGGGCAGGCGGGCGTCCTCCAGCGGCGGCAGGGACTCGTTCACTCAGCCAGCAAGGTCATGTATCGAGGGGTCGGCTTGCTGGTCAGAAAGAAAGAAGCCAAGCAAGCAGTTTGCTGGATTGCGCAGCGAAAATGATCATCCAAAGAAGGCGATTCAAAATGGAGAGAATGATGGTAGTGGCGCGGTGCTGATTTATCACGGAAAAAAATATGGAGTGATTCACAGAATGACGGTCATCCTTAGCTCGAAAGATCAGAAAGAACCTTCTCGCACCCGAATACAAGCCCGGCTTGATTTTTATGTGTGGAACATCACACAATCCCGAAACAGTGACCTGCGGTTTCGACACTTGAACCTGCCCACTCATGCACACTTGCAGTCCGTCCCCTGGAGCTGCCGCCCCGCCCGTCACGCCGCCGATATGAGCGCCGCCGCCGACCCGGCGACCTGCGCGGCGCTGCATGAGTTCCGCCTGCGCCACGTGCACCTGTCGCTGCGCGTCAATATGGCCGCACGCGCGATCGCGGGCGTCGCGGAGCTGCATCTGCAGCGTCTGGAAGTGTCCGGCGCCGTGCGGTCGCTGCGCCTGGACGTGTTCCGGCTGCACGTCCTGTCGGTGAAGGCCGAGGTGCCGCCCGCGGGGAACGGGGACGGAGAGGAGGGGGAGGAGGCGACGCTCGCGCCGGTCGAGTGGCGCGTCCTGCCGTTCACGGCGTTCGGCGAGGCGCTCGAGATCGCGCTGCCCGACGCGCTGGCGACGCCCGAGACGGCAGCGCTGCGGCTTGTGGTCGAGTACGAGACGCAGCCCGACAGCCCGGGCGTGTGCTGGCTCGACGCGCAGCAGACGGCGGGCAAGCAGCTGCCGTACATGTACACGCAGGGCCAGGAGGTGCTCAACCGCAGCTTGTTCCCGTGCCAGGACTCGCCGTCGGTGCGCATCACGTACAGCGCGTCGGTCGTCGTGCCCGAGCGCTTCGTGTGCGTCATGAGCGCGCGCCACGGCGGCGACCAGCCCGAGATCGACGACCAGGGACGCGTCACCGGCCGGCGCTTCAGCTTCGAGATGAGCCAGTCGATCCCGGTGTACCTCGTGGCGATGGCGGTCGGCGACCTGGTGGCCGCAGACATCGGGCCGCGGTCCAAGGTATGGACGGAACCGTGCATGTTGGAGGCGGCGGCCAAGGAGTTCGACGGCATCGTCGAGCGGTACATCACCATCGGAGAGCAGCTCTTCGGCGAGTACCAGTGGGAGCAGTACGACGTGCTCGTCATGCCGCCGTCGTTCCCCTATGGGGGGATGGAAAACCCACGCCTGACGTTCGTGTCGCCGTGCAACGTCGCCGGCGACCAGTCGCTCGTGTCGGTCATCGCTCACGAGATCTCGCACTCGTGGTGCGTAGCGTTGTGTGGCTTGCTGTTCTCCTGGGGATCGTCCACCACCAACCGCAATCGTTGACGTGCTGGCAGGTTCGGCAACCTGGTGACGAACGCTTCGTGGAGCGACTTCTTCCTCAACGAGGGTTTCACCATGTACGCGGAGCGCCGGATCACCGAGGTCGCGCACGGCAGGTAAGCTTCCACCTGTCTATTCCCTGTTGACCGCTTCACATGATGTGAGCCTGACCCATCTCTCCCATTCGCACCTCCAGATCACTCATGTGCTTGAACGCCAAGCTGGGCGAAGCGCTGCTTCGAGAAGAGATCTCTTCGCTGGGCGAGGACTCTCCGCTCACCCGACTCCGGGTACCGCTGGAACAGGGGATCGACCCGGGAGACTGCTACAACCATTGCGCGTACGAGAAGGGCTATGACTTTGTCTGCTACCTCCGCAAGCTAGCGGGGTCGGACGAGGCGTTCGACGGGTTCCTCCGCCGCTACTGCGAGCGCTTCCGCTTCCAGTCCATCCCGGCGGAGGACATGATGGCGTTCTTCCTTGAGTGCTTCCCGCACCACGCAGTCAACTCGGAGCTCAAGGGCGACATTAGCTTCCACGAGTGGCTGCACGCGCCAGGGTATCCTCGCTTTGTGCCCGACTTGTCGGATGCGCAGGACGTCATGGAGAGCTGCGAGACGCTGGCGTTCTACTGGCGCTCGTCCCCGGCGCCGGTGCAGGCGAACGTGCTGTACCTGACCGAGGAGGCCAAGTCGTGGGAGGTTTTTCAACTCCTGTACTTTCTCGACTGCTGCTTCGAGGCCGCGTTCGCGGGCTCGGAGGTCGTCATCGCGCTGGGCGACGCGCTGTCGCTGTGGACGTCGACCAATTCGGAGGTGCGCTTCCGCTGGGCACAGGTGCTCATCAAGAACGCGGTGTTGAGCAAGCTGGACGCCGTCCGCGCGTTCCTCAAGGCGCAGGGCAAGCAGAAGTTCCAGATCCCGCTCTTCCGGCTGCTCGCGGGCAGCGCGCACCCGGCCGTGCGCCAGCTCGCGGCCGACACGTTCGCCGAGAGCAAGCCGACCCTCCACGTCATGGTGCGCGACCGCATCGAGGCCCTGCTGGATGCCACGACCGCCAACTGAGACCTGTAGACTCGCTCAAGCCCAGAGTCTTGACGACGCGGCTCATTGGAGCGCAGGGATCTCATTGTGCCAGCCAGGAGCAGGCGTCGACTGCGCATGAGTCGACTGCGATCACCTGATGGAGAGAGAGCTCATGCGCGTCACATGCGCGGTAACAGCTCCCAATCCCTCGAAACCAGCGATCAAACGATGAAACACTGCGATCCTACTGGTCTCGCTATGCTTCGGCTATGTGAACGTGAGTGGCGATGTCTCCCTGCAACGCATGATTGCCGGTCTTTCCACTCACGTGTTCTTGTTTCGGCTGCTTCAATGGTTGTCCCGCTTGA
>JAADYH010000401.1:0-21990 GCA_023338125.1 Phytopythium aichiense | reverse complement strand
GAAAGGTGGGCAACTCTAGAAAATGGCTGCATCCGGCGTTCAATCTTTGACAATGGAGTTCGAAGCGGACCCCGATGCAATTTTCATGATCGATGGCTAGCCAAGTACGGCGCCGGACATGGAATCACATCGGTATGTGGTGTTCACGAGCCCGAGCGAGCATTGGTTCCGGAAAATGAGGAAGAATCCAACACACACGCGGTTGCTCATGCCGCTGTGGGACGAGGAAGAGCTGAAGGATGCCGTCGACAAGCTCTCCCTCGAGGGATCACTTGAGACTCTCGCAATCAAGGGGTTCCCGTGTCCCGACACCGCCAGGAAGTAGTGTACCGCTTTGACCTGTTCGGCGGAGTCGCGCGTGCCTGCCTGCACCACAGATTCAAGTTTGTGAACGAACAACTGTTTGACCTGGAGAGTGCGGCAGCTGATCTCAGTTTGGCTGAGACGATCGCGATGGAGAAGCGCCGTGAAGTCAAGAGCATGTGTCATCGGCTGTACCACTACGTCCTGTACGACAAGTTGTCGCGTTGGTATCTCAAGCTGGCGTCTCCGTACGTGACTCAATTGATGAGAGTGCGACTCGCGGAGCATGCAGCTGATGAGCAGGAACGCTTCAAAGCAGCAATCAAGGCGTCACCAGAAGCAGCCGCGCTCTTTGGGTCCATCCAGGAGAAGAACGACCTCAACGAGCTCGAAGGCAGGACTCGGATCAATGTGCACCAGCTCGTACAAGGTACAGGCGATCCGCGCGCCAACTTTGTCGTCGATATACAGAGGGCCACTCCCATCGTGCTGCTCAAGAACAAGATCGAGAAGTCCGACCTGGATCGCGGTCTGTTCTTCAAACCAGAGGGCAAACCGTTCGAGTCGATCGACGTTTTCTTCTTGACCAAGGGCGATCACATCAAACCGGATGCGCCATAGAACAGCATCGATGTGATCTTGACCCAGGTCACTGTGTCGTTGAGACACCGCGTCAAGGCGAACGGTCTGAGCACCGGGCTCCAGCAACTAGGCATCGATGCGAAGCATGCAGTGCTGGTGTTTGCTGTTCCGGAAGACAAAGCGAAGCGCTTCAAGCGGCAGTCCATCGACACGACCTACTCCCTTGATGGCGGCAGCCCAATCACGATGGTGAAGGGTATCAGCAAGGCCATTCCAGCCGCATTGGAGGGAACGAACATCCACACAGTCAGCCACTTGCGCAAGCTCCCTGACAACGCGAATCTTCGAACCGACAAGCAGAAGACGGCGTACGCAGCGGCTCGTAAGAAACTCCAGACCCACGAAGCAGAGGAGGTGGCCACGAACAGCGATGCTCATCGTGCGGTCGATGCGATTCCGCAGTTTGTTTGGGGTATTGGTGATGCGCTCGTCAGCGGCGAAACGCTCGTCGACGATAATGCTTCTGACAAAGACTTGGTGTTGCGTGTCCGTGGCTGCTCAACGTTGGTCGATTAATGGCGTTTCACACATTGTCTTCGTCACTGATGGCCTCCGTGTCGATAGAAACGACGACAGATCCGTTGTTTGGCTCTTTCGAAGCTCTCGCCCTTACTCATCAGATCGACGAGGTGGCCTTCGCCCTGCACGACCGAATCCGCTCCTATTGGAGAAGCCTGCTCTGTCACACAACCAGCCTCAGCCACCAGCAAGCGCTCAGAAATCAAACGCGTGACAAAATCGTCGATGCTGTGAGCTCTCGCAGCATCGACCGAGCCATGAGTTCCAAGCTTTGGTGCATCTCGTGGTCAGAATCACGATGTGTGAAGGCTACGACCAGCATGTTGCCATACACAGTATCTGCCGTTGTCACTGTTCTCCTCTGCGAGCAGTAGCAGGCACATCGGAATAGCAACGACAATATCAGGAGCTTGAGCTCATCCGCCGCCACGGACTCGCAAAGACCCTGTCCCCGACGATGACCCCACCTCATCTTTTTGTCTGTGTACTCTGTGAACGAACCCAGATCGCAGCACTTGCTTATCGGCATATCGACATCGCGAGGCACGATACTAGCGCGCACGCAGTAGCGGAAGTACAGATATCTTCCTTGAACGAGTCACCGACCTATCTGGCGCTTTGCTTTAGAGCACGATGGGAATCGGTGTGGAGGACTGCCAGGTCACATGTTGCTCATCGACTGGACAATCCCTGCTCAATCAGTGTCAATGCAATCGCGAACATGTCTATCAGCAGCCGCGAGAAGGTTCGCACCGTTAGCCAAACGAGTCCCCCAAGGCGCTCTTCCTCATCAACAAGCTCGACGCGGGTGTCGAAACCATCGACGACGACAACTCCAGCAAGATCGAACTCAGAACGCTGTACGAGAAGCTGACTGTTCGTCATCATCCCGCTGCCAATACTGCTCAAAGTTTCAAGGTCTTGCTTTGCAGCTGCCTTGGCCCGTTCGAAGAGTTCCCGGACGCTTGACGCTAGAGCAAGTGAGTTGAGCCTGTTGGTCGCTAAATACCGGAGCGAGAGGATCAGTGAAGGGTGACATCGTTGCTGCCAATCGCTAATCAACAAACCACGACGAATGGAGCAATCACGCGCCAACAGCACACGAGTCGGACGGCATTCTCAAAGCACAATCTGCAACGGACACGTTACATTCTGGAATCCACCGACACAACGTTGACGAACCGTCCCCGTCGCGGGCGAGGCTCACAGAATCCACAGAAACTGCGGATTCCGATCGAGGGCTCGGTGGGTCGCGCTGCCAGTGACCACCGCCTTCGACTCGTGGGTCCGTAGCAGCTCTTGAGCCTTCTCGTACACTTGCACTTGCTTCTCGGTGCTCAACTTCGCATCGTCAGGGAGTTTGCGCAGGTGGAGAAACTTGCTGATGCTCGTTTCCCTCAGCACTCTCGGAATGACAGGACTGATACCGCTCACCAGCGTGATTGGGCTGTTGTCTTCCAGTGGGTTGCTCGTGGCGATGCGCTGCCGCTGGAAACGCATCGCCTTCTCACCTGGAACGGCAAACACTAGCGTCACGTTCTGCACGTTGATGTTCAATCCTTCGAGAACGGCGCTCAGACCTTTTGCCTTGATGGGATGCGTCAACGACACAGTTACCTGGAACAAGACCAACTCGATGTTCTGCCACGGCACCTCAGGTCTTTTCTTGTCGCCATGGATCAAGTAAAGACCGTCGATCGACTCGAATGTCTTGCTCGTGGGTCTGAAGTACGGACCGCCTTCCAGGTCGTCCCACTAGAGCTGGTTCTTGATCAGCCCAACTGGAGTGCTGGGTGGTAGGTTCAGGACGAGATTGGCGAGTGGTGTATCGCCAGTCTTCGCGAGATGGCGCGCACCGAGTTGGAGTCCTCGTTCCAGCGTTCTGTGAGCGACCTTCTCCTGGACATGTCCGAGCAGTGCAGCAACCTCGGGGGATTGCTCGATGGCAGGCATGAAGCGCTCTCACATGTTGACTATCAGCTTTTCGACCTGCTGGGTCAGCAACTCCTCGACGTAGGGAGACGTGAACTTGAGACTGAAGTCCATCCTGTTGTCGGACGGAACGTAGTGGAACAGCTGGTGATACATGAGCTGGACTTCGTCGCTCTTCGTCACCACGATCGAGTCGGCGAGGTCGAGCGTCGCGGCCGCTCTCTTCAGAGCAGCGACGTGCGGGTCCACCCATTGGGCGATGTTTCCAAGCAAGTTTGCTCGTCTCCGCTGAACACGTCGTAACGGTACACCACTTCTTGCTTGTGTCGGGCGTCGTCTCGACGTGGATACAGGCTCTTCGGAGCGCAGAAGGGATCCGTCGAGGCCGAGTTTGTCCACGGCGTCTTTCAGCTCTTCCTCATCCCACAACGGCATGACCAGCTGCCGGTGGGTGCAGTCTCGCAGCATGTCGCCGATCCAAAGCTCGTTCGGATTCGTGAACACCACGTATCGGCGCCACTCCGGCACCACGTCTGGCGGGCCATCGATCAGGAAAATGGCGCTAGGGTCTTCCAAGTAGGTCACATCCAGCAGTTCAATCATCGCCCCAGTCACGAACGTCCAATGACCACCTCAGAGTACGTTAGCGCTCTTGGACGTGGATCGCTAGCTGAATGAGGCCATGACGATCGTCGGGTTGACGTGCTCAAACTTGTAGTGCAGGTAGAAATACGCCATGCACACCGGCTTGCCGATGCCTGCGAGGATAGAAACAAACTCTCGTGTGAGTATGACAGCAGTGCTCACTCGACGACTTCGCGCAGAAGACGGTTGCTCACCAGGCGTCCCCGTGACCATCACGCCGCGAATCGTCGGGCTCTCGAACATGTTGAGGATGCAGTCGTTGGACTCTGCGTAGCACTCCCAGACGTAGAACTCGTTCCTGGCAAAGGGTACTAGAGCGGCACTTGTGCCGTGGGGAACGGCAGCGTCTTGCGGGGCGAGAAGCTGGCCACCTCTGAGTTCACGTTCTCCTCTTTGTCCACATCCTGTTCGTCCTCCTCCTTGTTGCCGTCCTTCTCCATGGTCGCTTCAAGTCAAAATATTATTGAAAATAGATTTGGCAATTTACTGGTTGATTTGTTCAATATAAACAAAACCAATTACGTTTAGCATATTTCATAACCAAAAATGGTGCGCGACTTCTGATTTTTGGCGCGAACGGACTTCCGATTTGCATGGCAAGTTGGACAAACTTGGGAGAAGCCATGGACGCCTGGGCTGAGGAGAAGCGCGCGCTGCTGGCGACCATCCAGCGGCAGGAGCGAGACGCCGCCAAGCTCGCGCGGCGCTTTAAGCTGCTGCAGCACACGCTGGTCGAGCAGCAGGCCCTGCTGGATCGGTACCAGCGCGCACTGCGTTGGCAGCAGCATGGAGAAGGAGTAGACGGCAGTACTCGGGCGGCGGAGCAGCTTCGGGAGACGCAAAGCACCGTCGTGGACTTGGCAGCTGTTGCGCCGATCACTGTGGGAGTGAGTGGCAAGGCAGTTAGAGACCAAGCACGTGAAGAGGCGGACGCTGCAGTGAGCAGCAGGGATGCGGAGAAGTGGGTTCAATTCGACCGGGCAGTGGCGGAGGACGCGGAGACCCAACATCACGAGACGGCGACGTGTCTCTCGCCTCCGTTGGCAGCAATCGAGGCCATACTGCCACCATCATTACCTGCTCTCGACGATGCAGCAGACATCGGGACGTCCGTGCCAACAGCTTCGACGTCTGCCATGATCGATCCGAGTACAGCAACCCGGCCAAAGCCAGCTCAGCCTGACACCAAGCTGAGGGAAGCGACTGCGAACACGAGCGAGGCCGTCGGTGGGGACTCTTCTTGGACACGGAGGCGCAAATCCGAGCTCCGTGGTGACTCTCGTGCCTCGACGAGTGTGTCTGCAGCCGACACGGACGCTCCAACCAGCGCCGCAGGTCTCCCTCCAGTCGCCAGCGCCTCAACTTCAGTGTCGACAACAAAGAGGCCACGCCCAGCTCCAGCAAAGTGGGCCGACGTCAAGAAGCAACGCGCTGCCGGTACCGCTGCCTTCACTACTTCGAGTGGGCCGACAGCAGTCGCTGCACGCTCCACAGACAAGGAGAACCGCGAGTTCGCGCACATCGAGGTCGTCCGCAACCGAGAGGCGCGCGCAGCACTGCCCGCCCATGAGTGCACCGAGTGCGCCAGGTACTACGCCGCGCTGGGCGACATGGTCTCAGCTGAACAAGTCGCCGAGCACAAGCGCGCGTGCTCGCGCCATCGCGCGCGCTACCAGCCATACGAGACCCCCGACGACTTCTGGCGGCTCAGCTTCCCCGACTCGGAGCCGACCACGTGAGTCACTGAGGTTGGAAGACGAGGAAGAAATGCCGGCCATTCTCAGAAATGGCTGCATGCGTTGGCCGTACACTAGCTCCACGAACCGAATACAGAATGCCACGCCATGACAGAACGCGAAGTTGATTGTACACGTCTACAGTCGAGAATTGTCCTGCTTCGCCCAACGATTGGGCTGCTTCAGGGATTGCCAACGAACCGAGCTGTGCGCATGGTATCGCCTCTCACCTAGCTGAAGTCCACACTTCATCGCTAGCAGTCAGCATCGGCGCTGGACAGGACGCGAAGAGAAGACGTCATGATGGAGGCTCTATCGCGCCTGTTTTCCTCCGGTTCTCGCTTGTTGGAGCAAAAGGGTGGGCGTCTCTATTGGTTGCCCGTGTTGGCGAGTCGCTTGGCCTGCAGTTTGGTCACGACGTCCGCCTCGAGGCGGCGGATGTCGTCCATCGTGAGGCCGAACCAGTGGTCCGTCAGGCACTGGGCTTGGCGGAGCGTGCTGTGGAACAGCTGCCGCTGCTGGTCGCGGATGATCTTCTCCGCCTGGAGGAATGGCATCAGTCCCACGCACGCACTGTGAGCTGTGGGAGCGGCACAAGCGCCTCGGCGGCCCAACGCACCTTGCCCTGCACGCCCCAGTAGTCAAAGTTGACGCGCACGGCCTTGTAGCACGTCATGATCGGGTCCACCTTCTTCACCCAGCCCTTTTGCAGCGGTCCGCGACCCGTCTTGGCCGACTTGTACTATCACCGCCAGAAAGCAAACCGCACATGCGTCAGGCTCCAACAACAGCCGCCTAGAGTCTCTCAAAGCCGGCGACGTACCGTGGCGGGGTCGCTGTCGTCCTGCAGCGTCTGCTTCGGCAGGCGCTCGGCAATGTCCAGCCTGTAGTGCGCGCCGGTGCGTTAGGAGAGCGACGCGAGCGGCAGGAGCGATCACGGTGCAGCGAGACGTACACCTCGACCTTGCGCTGACTCAGCTCGTTGTTGGACATGCCGACGGCGTTCTCCGAGTCGCCGCGGTCCGCCAGGTGCACCGACTCGATGCAGATGTAGAACTTGTGCTTGGCCAGGTAGCCGTTCGTGATGACCGTCACGCAGTGCGGGTACGCGTTCCAGGCCTCCTCGACCAGGACCATGCTGTCCTCCGGGCAGCTGCAGCAGACACACAATCACATTAGGAGACGCGGCCACTGGGCGGTGGGCGGAGAAGCAACGCGCGCCGTACAAGGCCGACACGAAGCCGGGGATCTTGGACTTGCAGTAGTAGTGCTTGCGCGTGTACTGGCCCTTGTTGCGCGGCACCTGCCAGCCCGAGATGCTCGACACGCCCATCTGCTCGTACATCGTACTGGTCAGTCGTTCTCCTACCGCGTCAAGCCACGCGAACGGCGCGACGTACGTGGCCGTCCGTGTTGTCGTAGGGCTCGTTGACGAGGATCTCGACGCCCTCGCCGTCGCCCGTCATCTTCTCGCTCGCGTCCACGACCATGTAGAGCTGCGCGACCTGGAACTCGTCCACCGTCATGTGCAGCGGCACGCGGAACTCGTGGATCAGCACCATGGCGGCGGCGGGATGCGGGGGGAAGGCGGGAGGAAGCAGGAAGCAGGAAGCAGGAAGGAGGAAGAGGCGGCGGCCGCCGATCGAGGAATGGCCGCGTCGGAGAAGAAGCGGGGGACGGGCGACGCCCTTTTTAGCCATCTAAGAACCTGCATTGAATAATACCCCGAAAATCACGCGTTTGACAGAAACGGTTCCATGAGACGCTTCGTATGGACTCACTACCTGTGGGAAAGGATGCGCGGCGCCAGAGATGACACGCGCAATGAATCAACAGGACGCGTCACGGCGGACCTATAGCACCTGCGTCCACGGTACTCTCGAACCCTGTTCCCCCCCAGCGTGACAAGTGTTCAGCCTCCGGCAATATCCCAAAGCATCGCGAAGAAGGCGACCAAGGCGCCGCGGCTGAAGCTGAAGCGTCCCCGCCGCTGCTCCCCAGACACCCGCGCGTCTCCCAGCGTACCCTCCTCCTCCTCCTTTTCCTCCTCCTCCTCCTCCCGTTTTCCAGAACCCCGCGCGCGGCCATGGGCAACAGCGACAGCAAGAGCAAGTTCCGCGAGAGCGTGTACAAGCTCAACAACGAGGTCGTGTCGGTCAAGCAGCTCGAGTTCTGGGACAAGCTCTGGCGCATCCCGACCGTGGCCGAGGAGATCTTCACGCTCATCCAGCCGGACGACGTGCGCATGCTGCGCCGCCAGCAGCCGCTCAACCTGGCCACCATGCTGCGCCAGGCCGTGGCGCAGCTCATCCAGATCGTCGATACGCCCGTGCCCAAGTACTACCCGCAGGCCATCAACTGCGTGCGCGTGCTCACGCGGCTCGTGCCCTTCATCCTCGAGGATTCGAGTGCGTTCGCTCTCTTTCTCGCTCTCGTTCTCTCTACGCAACGTCATAGCTAACGTTTGTGTGAGTGCGTACGAGCAGGTGACGAGTTCGTGGAGGAGCTGTTCTGGAAGGTGGAGGCGCTGGAGGACGACGAGGGCGGCAACAACATGGACGAGGAGGACGACGCCGAGCCCCACGATCAGCCGTCGCGCGAGCCGCTGGCCGTGCAGATGGTGCACGCCATCATGGGGTTGCTCTTCCTCCCCGAGTTCACCGTCTCGATCCACGCGTACAAGGGCTTCGGCGAGGAGCGGCGCAGCGTGACGCGCAGCGGGCAGCCCGCCGTCTCGGGCTCGCTCGTCTTCCCGTCGCTGCTGTGGCACGCCGGCGTGAGCTACCCGGACGCGAGCGTCGTCAACTCGTCGACGTACGACAAGAACCGCAAGGAGGTGCTGGCGCTGCTGCTCACGTGCTTCTCGGGTATCCTCTACCAGACGGCTGACACGTGCAGCCAGTGGCGGGACCGCTTCCTGGCGATCGCCACGGCCGGGGACTGTCCGTTCGCGCCTACGCTCTTCTACTCGCTGATCAACATTGTCGTATCGTACGACCCGGTGGGCTGGGGCGTGCCGTACGCCGGCTCGATCGTGTCGGATGACCGCGAGGCGCTCGTGGACATCGCGCTCCAGGTGCTGCTGGTGCTGCTGGACTTTGGCCAGACGACCACGACAGAGCAGGTGACGACGACCAAGGTGCAGCCGGGCACGACACCGACGCCCAGGCGAGACGCGTCCATGCGCCGCCGCTCGAGCGCGACGTCTAACACGGCGGTGACGCCCACCGCGAGTGGCGACCAGAAGAAGGCGGAGTCGACGCACGTGTCGGACAACGTGTACCGCAACCTGCTGGCGTCGATCCAACGGCAGGAGGACTTCCAGCTGATCTTCTCTGGTCTCTCTCGGCTGCTGAACAACTACCACCAGTCGCTGAGCACGCTGCTGCCCAACTCGATCAAGCAGATCAAGTGCCATCAGGAGCTGCTCGTGCTGCTTTGGAAGTTGCTAGACGAGAACAAGGGCTTCCTGGAGTTCGCGCTCAAGAAGGCGGACGTGAACCAGCTGGTGGTCCCGCTGCTCTTCCTCATGTACGAGGGCCGGCAGGAGCCGTCCAAGGTGGGCATGATCCACATCTGCACGTTCATCCTGCTGCTGCTCAGCGGCGAGCGCGACTTCGGTGTGAACCTGAACAAGTCGTTCGACAACCGACTCCCGCTGGACCTGCCGCCGTTCTCGGGCAACCACGCGGACCTGCTGATCGTGTGTCTGCACAAGATCATCGTGAGCGGCGACGAGAAGCTCAACTCGGTCTACAACTGCTTCCTCACCATCATCTGCAACATTTCGCCGTACTGCAAGAAGCTGCACATGGTCTCGAGCGTGCGGCTGCTGCGGCTCTTCAAGCTGTTCGCGCAGCCACGGTACCTGTTCGACAGCGAGGCCAACCACCACCTCGTCTTCTTCCTGCTCGAGACCTTCGACAACATCATCCAGTATCAGTACGAGGGCAACCAGCAGGTCGTCTACGCCATGATCCAGAACAAGAACGTCTTCTACCAGCTCAACGAGCTGCAGCTGCCGCCCATCCGCAAGGTTGAGCGGTCTGACGCTGGCGGCAACACCGAGGCGAGTGGCGACAACGACTTTGTGCCGACGGCCGAGTGGCTCGCGTCTTGGAAGAAGAAGCTGCCGCTGACCACGAGTCTGCGCCTACTGCAGTACCTCATCCCGCAGCTTGAGGATGCGTGCGAGAAGGCTGGCGGCAGCCTGGACGAGGACGCCATGCTCTACTTCCTGCGCACCACAACCATGGTTGGGCTGCTGCCAGTGCCGCACCCCATCGTGATTCGCAAGTACCAGATCAACCAGTTCACGCACCTGTGGTTCACGACCTTCACGTGGGGCGTCATCTTCCTGCGCAACCAGGTGCTGCCGCTCTTTGACGGCGGCGCCATCACGCTCTTCACCATCAGCGTCGTCTAGACACGTCGGCGTTGGCGTCGGCGTCGGCGTCGGACCGCCAGCCAGCGACCAGACGAGGTGCTTCTCGATCGCAGAGAACGGCCTCCTTCACTGTCCATGTTTCGTAGCGTGGCGATCAAATGCTATTCTTCTTCGCTTCTCTTCTTTCGTTGGTGCACCCCGGATGGCCGACCACCATAGTAAGTTTACAAGCGACTTCATACGTCGAGACGCCATCAGACGTTCGCAAAGGCGTCGCCACCGCATGGACGTCGACGTATGCGCATCGGTTCTCCATGCACCTCAAGCTACAGCGAGGACTCGGCGCTTCGTGTCGGTCGACAAGCTCGGCGTTAGTCTAGCTTGTGCTTGTGCTTGTGCTTGATGTATGAACAACCAACCCCAACCAAACACCGTCGAAGGAGCCCAAGTGCATGTGTGCATACATTGTACTTATGCGCGTCAGGTCCGAATTTACAGCGCCGGGGTCGAGAGCAGGTGCAGCAGGATCGCCTCCATGCGCTCGGCGCGCTGAGCGGCGTTCCACTGCGCCGCCTCCACGTCTCGAGCGTTTCGGCGCACGCGTTCCTCAGGAAGCAGGAGCGACGACGACGAGGCTGGGGCGGATGCACCCGAAGTGGTCGACGCAGTCGATGACGAAGATCCTGGTGCCTGGGAAGACTGGGATGTTTGCTGCTGCTGTTGCTTTGTCCCCGCGGTCCCTGCGCTTCCAGCGGCCGGCGCTGTTTGGATAACTGAGAGTGCGGAATCCATCCTGCCAAGTCGACAGGGTGAGACGAGACTCCGGCTGAACACGAACGCTAACTTCTCGGCTGACAGTTTGTTGACCTCAGCGTGCTTGAGCACCTCCCGAAGGAACGAAACGAGGTAGATGACCACATTGTAGCGCACAGGCGGCAGCATCTCAAGCAATGCGCGGCACGAGCCCGTCAGATCACCGTTGGCGTTGGCTATTGCTGCTGCCAGGATTTCGTCGGGCACAACACTCTGGCGAAGCGACTGGAGCCAAGTCAACAGGAGCTCGGCGGTCGAGTAGCCGCTGTGAGTCGGGAACTTTTGGCCCGTGTCCAGGGCTTCCCGCAGTTGGGCAAGCTCGAATTCGTTTCCAGCCTCGACGAACAAGTTCTTCTCTTGCATGAAGTTCTGGTAAATGTCGTTTACCATTCGCCACAGCTCCTTCGGCACCTTCTGCGTCGTGTTATTACCGTTTGCTGTCGCGGGTGCGCCAGTCGCCGACTCCACAGCTTGCTGCTGCTCGGGAGTCGAGAACGCCGACGGGTTCCCGCAAGCCCACACACTGAACATCGACGCTGCAGGGGTTGAGCCAGAAGGCAGGAACTTCACGTGCCGAACCGGATCGGTGCACGACACGAGCTGCTCGAGCGAGTTGCCGAAGCACGAGTTGTCGTACTGGCCCGACACGACAATGAAGTAGTCTCGGCCGTTCTCGATGCGAAGAATCATGGTGTCGTCCAGCGTCTCGCCGCCACTCGTGAGACCGTGGGCCACAACGTCATCTACGTGGCCTGTGATGCGGATCTCGACTCGCTCTTTCGGTGGAATCATGCCAAACATTGGCGATACGCGCAACCATGGTTTGCAGATGACCACTTCATCCAGCTTGGGAATGAAGCGGAAGTGAGCCACGACAATACCAGTATTCTCGACGATGAGTGTCTTGCTTTGGTCAATCCCAAACTTGAGATGGGAGAACCCAAGAACGCCACTGCTCGTAGCGACACCGTCGCTCTGGAGAAGTTGCACCTTGGGCATGTTCTCGTTCTCCCACTTGTCGAGCTGCATCATAATTTCTCGCATCACCTGGTTTTTCTTTGTGTCAACTTGGTGGCGAACTTGGATCTCGAAGCCTGCGTGCACAGGCTTATGATCCGACAAGTCCAGCCCCATGACGCAGTCGTACGAGTGCAGAACCACGTCCTCCGGGTCGCGAGCCTTCCACAGGATCCGGTCACACCACGCAGGTGCGCGTAGCTTTTTCTCTGGTCGTTTCTCGTACACGGATGTCCCCGCTTGGAACTTGTAAGTAGGGCGGAAATTGAGCGCACCCTCCTCGAAGCCGTGAAGCACAGCCCCGCGTTTGCGCTCAATGTTGAGCTGGTCATGCTGCCGCAGCTCCATGAGATTCCCACGCTCAGCGCATTGAAAGACCTCCTCGGTCGACAAGTCGTCGTTGATCCGGTAGTTCAGATCTCCGATCCAGAACACGAAGTCGTGGTTTAAGATGGGTGCCTCACCAGTAAGATACCTAGCTCATCGTCACGGCAGGGCAAACAAAGATTAGGGTCGATCTGCACGTCGATCTGCACGCCACTGCAGTAAATAGACACAAGTGCGTACCGCATATCGTTGGGGCACTCCTCGTCGTTGTCGCCAACAAACTGGATCTTGCTGAGAATGTTTTGGTAGTCAGCGTTTCGCCCCGTGACGTTCTCACGGTGTGCGGCGAGATGGGAGCACACAAAGCACAGTGTGCTGTCGTAGAAGCTGAGACGTACGGCAGCGCCACCCTTGTTGCCCATCATGCCCATGATGCCAACCCCTGCGGTTGCGCCAAACACCTCCCGTACATGCTCGAGGTGGTCTGCGCGAACAATGACGAGCAGCAGGATGCCGACGAGGTGCTTCTCGAGCACTAGCTTGTACTGGTGCCTGGGCTCTTGCGTGGTGCTCGCGTACCCCGCTGCGAGGTGGTCATTCAGCGCCGTCACGACGACATCCTCCCACGCGGAGCTCCGCTGCACAGTCATGGTGCTGTTCACGACCACGTTGACGGCGTTGAGATCCACGATCTCCTGGAACCCGAGGGCGACGATGTCCGGCAGCGGCGCCGGCTTCCTGGATCCGGAAGCGGGTGCCGTGCGCGCGTCCAGCCACTGTACGATCCGTGCGGCGTCCGCAGGCGCCGGTGGCTTCTTGGCGTTCACGTTCCAGGTGCCAGCGAGCACGCGCGTCTTCTGGTAGACCGTGTAGTCAGCCTGTCGGCGGTGCATCTGTTGCTGGATCCAGTCGTCGCGGATGAAGGACATGACGACAGGGTTGTAGTAGCGCGCGCCGGCGCCGCCGCTGTCGCCCGGTGGCACGGCCACGAGCGCGGCCGTCGACTCGGCCGACGACCCCGCCAGCGACGGGCCCTCGGACGACGACAGCGAAGAGCGCACCGACGCGGTGCTCTGGCTCCCGACGTGGCTCCCGCGTGCATGCGCAGCAGCCGCCGGCGAGAACCCGAGCGCCTCCATCGAGTGCGAGTTGCTGCTCCCGAGAAGGCGGCGGAAGTGAGCGAGCGACCACCCGCGTCCTTTCGCGGCCTTTCTTGGATTGGCAACCTTCTTCCCCCCTTTGCTTTTGACCAACAAGAAAGATGTGTATACTTGAGTCGAATGTTGCAGTATTTGGTTTATCTTGAGAGGCGGAGGAGGGTGAGGGAATCTCGCCTTTTGATTGGCTGGACAGGATTATCCAGAGAGTTCAACCACTCGATCAGGTTTACAACCCACGCGATAAGATTGGACCGCTTCGATCAGGACGTATCCTCGAATAGATCCCCAGTTTACTGTTTTCATACTCGAATCTAGGATGTGGCCTCGTTTCACCGAGGTGGCGAGAAAAGAAGGCCTTGAAGGAACGCTCACAACTGAAGGCAAGCAAGAAGAGAAGCGCGAGAAAGACGGCGCCGGCGCTCTCTCCGTCGCCTTCTCTCGCCTCCCGCCGCTCGCTGACCGCAGACGCGGCGCGTACACGACGTCTCGGACTGTGCGGAAGCCTGTCATCGACCCGCTGTGCGCAATGGAGGGACGGAACGGCAAGTGGGTGAACGTGGACTATACGAACCGCATCCTGGAGGAGTCGACGGCGTTCGGGCCGGCCGGAGGCGGCTCGGGCGACGGGTCCGGGTCGTCCTTCCGCGGGGACCTGCTGGGCATGAGCGGCTCGCACGACCAGGACGCGGGCTCGCCGTCGGCGTCGCTCATCCAGGTGACGGTCAGCGAGCCGGTCAAGCAGGGCGAGGGCATGAACGCGTACATTTCGTACAAGATCTCGACGGTGACGACGCGCCCGCAGTTCTCGACGGGCTCCTTCTCGGTCATCCGCCGATACAGCGATTTTGTGTGGCTGCACGGCGCGCTCTACGCACTCTACCCCGGCGTGGTAGTGCCCCCGCTGCCGGAGAAGCTGCTGGTCGGCCGCTTCTCGCCAGAGTTCATCGAGTCGCGGCGTCGCGCGCTCCAGCTCTTCCTGCAGCGCTGCTGCCTGCACCCAGAGCTGCAGCATAGTGCCCACCTGACGACGTTCCTGGAGGCGAGCGAGGACGCGCTCAACTCGTTCAAGAACGACCCGCGGAACGCTGCCCACGGCAAGGGTGCCAAGGGTGCTCTCTTCCAGTGGATCGACGACACGGTCAGCTCCATCTCGTCGACGCTGGTGGCGGCGCCAGTGAACCTGGAGAAGACCCCTGCGGACGTCGAAGTCGACGACATGATGGCGTACATCGACGCGCTGGAGCCCATAATGGCGGGGCTGCACAAGCACGCGCACGGTCTCACCAAACGCGCGCGGGAGATCGCTGACGGGCTTTTCGAGTTCGGCGTGTCGTTCACGCTACTGGGCAAGTCGGAAGACAACCCTTCACTGCAGGAAGGACTGAGCTACATTGGCCACTGCTCGGACCAGCTCGCGATCCTTGCGGCGGAGCATGCCGAGCGCGAGGCGCTCAACTTTGAGCAGCCCATCTACGACTACATTCGCCTTGTGGGGGCGGTGAAGGCGGCGCTGCAGAAGCGCAACGATGTGCGTTATTCATACGCAACGGCGATCGCCGACCTCGACGCTAAGACCGTGGCGATGAACAAACTGTTCAAGAACAGGGGTCCGTCGGCGTCGACCTCGATGGCGGCGGAGGAGCGCATCCAGATGGCTGAAAGCGACGTGATGAAGGCTCAACAACGAGTGGACGACTCGAAGCTTGAGTACGACATTGTGACGGAGCGCGTCATGCGCGAGGTCGAGCGGTTCAAGCGCGAGAAACTTGCGGACTTCAAGCAGATCATCCTCGACTACATCCAACTGCAGATCGAGTACAGCAAGAAGGTGGAGGCCGAGTGGAACCAGGTGATCCCGCGGCTGGCCCAGATCCACGTTGAGGCGACCGGAAGTGCATCGCCGTCCACGCTCGGAGCCGCTTCACACATCAACGGCAACGATTCGAATGGGTTGGTGTCTGCACCAACCGGAGGCGTGGGCGTCATGATCCGTGAGGACTACATCCCGTCAACGGGCGGCGACCTGTCGAACGATCTGGCGAGCCTATCGCTCGGGAGCCGCCCTCCACCAGCCCCGCAGCATGCGCCACAGCATCCTGACGTGACTATTTAGCGGTGCGTGCGTGGCTGGGGACACCCCACGTGAACGTTGAGAGCAGCGGGCGAAGGAAGGAGCCGCAGCGTATGGCTCATGTATACTTTTATACCAACAGGAGGACGGCACTGCTGTTTTGACGCTCTCGTGCTCCCCAGCAGCTCGAACTGACGTGTCTATACCGGTGCTTGCTCCCCTCCCTGGTCCCCTGTGATGCGTCGGCGCCGAGCCTCGCTGCTGCGTCTCCGCGCCTCGACGACCTGCGCGATCTGCTCGCGCGTCGGCAGCACCCAGCGCTTGTAGCTGTCGCTGTACGAGAACCCGCCCGCCGCCTCGCGCCGATTCGCGAGCGCCTCGAATCCAAACAGCAGCGCGACTCCAGCGCCTAGGCAGGCGACGGAGACGCCGAGGAGCATGAGCCAGTGGAGTCCGCCGAGCGCAAGCAGCTGCGAGGCCGCGAGCGCCTCGAACGTCTCGACCGGCGCCGCACACATGCCCAGTGACGATGCGTTGGCGCTGGCCGTGAGGTTCACGGGGTACGTCGAGTACAGGTACAAGTTGCACGGCCCGTGCGGCTCGAGGCCTCGGCGGACGCGCATGTAGCCGTCCTCGCCCCACATCGTCCCCCACGTGTTGCGCAGCACCCAGTAGCCGTCGCCGTCGCTCGTCTCCCCGAAGCCCACGATCACGACGGCGTGGTTGACCTCCTTGCCGTCGCTCAGGCAGTCGCTCGCGTCGTACACGCCGCCGCCGTAGTGGCGAAAGCCCGCGCCGGTCGCGTCCATGTTGGCCGACACGGGACCGGACAGCAGCGCGCGCAGCAAAGCCTCCTCACTGTTGGGCCGCACCACTCGATAGTCTGACACGTTGGCCGTCCAGGAGACCGCCACCTCGGCGGACGGGACCGACCGGCACTGCGAGTCGCCGTCGTCCTCGGTGCTGGCGCTCGACGACGACGTCGCCATGACGTACGGGTAGGACGACTCGCAGGCGACGCCGTGCGGCGCCACGCGACTCAGGTACTCGTACGTGAGGAAGGGCATGCCGCCAGCGCAGCCCTCGGACGACGAGAACATGGAGCGGTCGTAGCGCGCGCGCACGTGGTCGAGCGCCGACGAGCAGCCCAGCACCTGCTCCACGCTCAGCGGCACGGCCTGGACGTCGAGCGCGATGGCGACACGCGACTCGAGCGCCGAGATGCCCGAGAAGGCCCAGCAGCTGCCGCACGTGCCCTGGTTCTTGATGGGCGTCACGTACTTGCCGTCCGCGAGCGTCGCCCAGTTGAGGCTCGCGGGGATCGTCACATTCTCACCCAGCCCGTCGTCGTAGCTCGAGGAAGAGGACGACGACGAAGAGGAGGACGCATCCGTCTCCTGCTCGTCCACCACGGTCGTAAAGTCCACCGTCACCTGCTTCTTCCTCTGCGCCGGCTTCCCTCGACGTTGACCGCCGTCATCATCCCCGCCATCATCTCCGTCCGCCATGATCGGCCGGTCGCCGTGCCCGCGGTAGTGCGGGTTGCTCTCCTCCTGGTTCTCCGGCCGCGCGCGCAGGAACTCACGGTACTCGTCGTCGCTCAGGTCGCTCATCGCGTTCCACGCCATGAAGAACCCGCGCTCGCCGCGCGCGTGGCGCTCGTTGTGCTGCTCCAGCACGCGCGCGGTCTGCGCCAGCGCCGAGACCCGCGCGGCCCGCGACTCGCGCGGCGGCCCCAGCGGCGTCAACCGGCGGCGGTGGCGCGCGTGCTCGTCCGCCAGCCGCCGCTCAAACGCGTCCACCGCATCGGCAGGCGTCGCGCTGGCCGCCCCCGGCACAGCCACCAACGCCAACACAGCGCACGCAGCCAGCAGCTTCATCGGAGGGCAGGAGGGCCGCGGCAGGAAGGCAGCGATCGACTCGATCACAAGTGGCGTCGGCAGGATCAGCGGAAATGAGCCCTCCAAAGTGTAACCCATGGCGGTTACAACAGGAGCAAGCCTTCCCTGGATTTTTCTGATTTTTTATAATGCAAATGAAGCATCATTTTCGCCAATGAAAACGCTTCTCGTATTGAATTATCCGCCAATGGGAGTGCTTCAACTGGATCAAGTTGAAGCAGATGGCTACACTCGACTGGAGAGGTCAGACCAAGGACCTCCGGAAGGCGGCGATGCCTTCCTGGTGCTCCTGCTTCTCGTCGTCGTCCTCGTAGTCGTCCTCGTCCGAGAACGTGGCCTCGAGCTGCGCCGACTGCACTGACAGTGGCGACCCGGGCGGCGACTCGAACAGGCTGCCGCGCGCGTCCGGCTGCAGCTGCTGCAGGCGCTGCACGAGCGCAGAGTTGATGGCCTTGGTCGCCACGAGCTGCTCGCGCGATTCCGACAGCGAGTCCGTCAGCTCGTGCACCGTGCGCTGGAGGTCCAGGTTCTGGCTCAGCACGCGCTGCGTGTCCTTCTCCTTGTCGCCCATGCCGCGCTGCTTGCGCAGGAGCTCCAGCGCGTCCTTGAACTCGCTCGCCTCGTCCGTTGCGCGCTTGAGCTCCGCCTTGGCGATTGCCAACTCCATCGCGAGGTTGGCGCGCTCGATCAGCTGCGCCTCGATGTCCGCGAGCGAGCGGTTCACGCCGAGCAACTTCTTCAGCTCCTTTGACAGGTCACCCGCCTTCTGGTGAAGAGAATTCCGCTCCGCAATCGCAGCTACCAGCTCATTGTCAGCGCGAACCAACGCCTCGTCCTGCGACGCGATTCGCCGTTGCAAATCGTCGACGCTGACAGTTGCAACACCGAAGAACGCGTCGAACTGCCCCGCATCGGCGGACGAAAACAAGTGCTCTTCGGTCTGCGTCTCCTGTGCACACATGGCTTGCTTTCGCTCTGCCGCCGCGGCTCGCGCTTGCTCGAGCTCATGCTGGCAAGCGACGTGCTTTAGCTCGTCTTCGCTCAGCTTCGCGCGCAACTGCTGCAGGTCCCGTGTCTGCGCCGTGTACTGACTCGCGACCTTCTCGAGCTGGCGAATCTTCAGCTGCTGCAGCTCGATGCGCTTGTCCTTCACCTCCAGAGACGCCACGAACTGCGACTTCTCGTGATCGACCGACTTCAGCAGCACAGACATGGATGCCAGCTTGTCGCGTAGCATTTGGATCTCCTTCTCTTGCGACGCCACGCGACCCTGGAGAAACGCGTCTGGAGCTTTCAGATCGTTCCCGTTCTTCGCATATTGCGGCGTGCCAGCCGGTGTCACCCCCGTGCTCTTCGTGCCAGGTGTCTGTGAGTCGTCGAGCTCAAGGCTGAACATGTCACCGAGCTGCTCGCTAACTGACGGGCTTGATACGTCACCAACCGAACGAAAAGACCCCGTCTTGTCCAAGCTGCTGCCGCTCGGAGTGCTGGCAGCTGTCGAGGGAGGAGGCGAAGTGGAAACTCCAAACTTTGACGGCGAAGGGGCTGCGCCAACCTTTCCCGACGACACCATCCCGCTAGGAGACACACCCGCTCCACTTGAAAAATTGGTGCTGCTACCATTGGATACCGGACTTGGCATGGAATGAGCCGGCGAGGGGCTTTGACCCGCTGGTGATAAGCCAGCACCGGTGGATGGAAATGATGAGTCGGATCTCGACACGGTCACGGTCGCGTCGAACGCTGGGTCGACAAACAGGTTGCGCTCATCGGCCTTCGCGCGTTCATCAGATTCATCGCCGATTGCTCGCGCGCGGAACTTCCGGATCAATAACGCCAATATGTCGCGATGCTGCGGGTTCTGTGCGACCAGGAAGAAGCATGACAGCGACGAGAGTGTGTCTTTCCTCCGCTTTAGGTCGCATGTGTCTCCGTGCTTGTTGCCCAGGAACCCTCCAAACTCTTGCACTTTCAGCGTGAAGCGTAGCTGGTCCGATGGGTCGAGCAGCACCTGGACATGCTCCGTGTATGTCGCGTTCACGACGACGCCGGCTTCATCCTCGTGCTCCGAAATCTTGAGCAATGTCACGCCCTCCGACGTGATTTTGATCTGGAAGCTGTCGAACTCGTTGCTCGCAAGCGTCGCAGAGAACGCACCCGCACCGGTTTCCAGCATCACATCAACCATCTCTCCGACAGCGGGGTCGAGCGCGAGCGATTGCGGCAGCTCGACCATTCTCGATAGCTGAGGAAAGCGCAGCGACGACACTTGCAGCGAGATAATAGCGCCAATGTCGTCGGCGGATGGGAAATAAGGCGCGCGCCGCACGCCCTTGATCAGCAGTACGTCGTTTGCCGGTGGCGGCGTCTTCCGGTACCACGTGAGCGCAAACTCACTGTCATCTTCATCCAACACGCCGACGAACCGCCCGCCGGTCGTGACCGAGATAATAGGCGTCGTGTGCAGTATCTCTTGCGGCTCAGTCGGCGTTGTCGGCTTCCGATACGATATCCTGCCGCCGCGTGCGCCATTCGCCGGCTTTTGCGGCTTGAGCATCAGGTGCTCGAGCCAGTTGCTGACCGTGGCCGGGTCTTCTTCCGGGCGATTCTTGCCGCCGGCACCAATCTTCCGGAACAGACTCTTCATGCCGTCCGTGCCACTGTGGCGGACTTTGTCAAGAGAGATGCCGTCTCCCCATGGCGCTCGAAACGCCGTCTTGCCGGTCCCCGAGGGTGTCTCCGCCCCGTTCGGCTGCCGGCTAGGCGACAACGGCGGGTTGCTCTTGTGATCGAACGAGCTGGAGCGCTTCACTTTCAGCCCTGCGGTATCTTCTTTATTGGGAGGCGCGTCGCCTGCTGTCGGGTCGTGCACAGTAGCAGAGTGCCGCCGCCGCACGCTCGGCGTGCCGTTCGTGTAGTTGCTCAGCTTATCCTCCGGGCCGCAGTGGAACGTGAGCGTCAGCGGGAACGTGGCGCGCTTGGCGGCCTGGATGATGTCTCCGAACGCAAAGTCCGTGACCACCAGTCCGTTGATGGCGTGCAGCTCGTCCTCCGCCTCGATGCGTCCGTCCGCCTCGGCGGCACCCACGCCGCCATCTGGAGGCCGGCGGAACGCCTTGACGTACGCGCCTTTGCCGTCCGGCCGCGACACGAGGTCCACGAACAGCGGGCCGGGCTCCTTGTACACGACCTCGACCGTGAACTCCGGGTCGCGGCGGCTCGTCGGCGACGACGGGTTGCTGCCCGCCAGCCCCGCGAGGAAGCTGCTGCCCATGGCCAAGAGACTGTTCGAGCGCTGCGCGTGGGCACCCGACGGCGACGGCGGCAGCTCCACCAGCTTGACCGAGTGCGTCGCGCGCAACTCGCCTGCCGACTGCGTGCGCCGTCGCTCCGCGTTGAGCACCGCGGCCAGCGCGGGCACCGCCAGCGTTGGGGACTCGCCCGCCTTCTCGCCAGGTATTGCGCGCCGACTGGACGGCGACGGCGGGGGAAGCGACGCCGCGTAAGCGCTGGGGCTCGGCAGTGGGTGAGAAGAGGGCGAGGGCGAGGCGACCGCCGGTCCAACGCCACCGTTGGCGCCGTCCTTGGCGTCCGGCAGGTCGTTCGCCATGGCGGTGACCAGCATGTGCCGCCTTGAGGCTTTTGATGCTTTGGACACCCAAAAAAAGATGAGGGAACCAGGCTGGGTTACGGTGTACCCACCGCGCTTTTTTCGCCAATGAGAGGCGCAAATTGTGCTCTGGATTTTCTTCTCTGCGAAAATCATGTCGCTTCAATTGTCTTTTTGACTTGAGGAAGCCTTGGAAATCATCGCGGTTGAAGACGAGTGGAAGGCGGTGGCCGTCGCGGTTGTCGGCTGCGACGAGAAGGACGTGAACATGGAGGAGACCGTGGACTCGACGGTGGCATGCAAAACGTTGCTGTTCCTCGAGGCACAAGTGCAGCTCCAGTACCCATTTGCCAAGAACAAGCGAGTCGTCTTGGTCGCTGTCGTTTGACTCCAGCGGCCGCTCCGATAGCTCCAGCCGGTCTGTGCTGCTGGACAGCGTCTGAGTCATTGACTCATTGGATGCTGGTGACGGGCCGATCGCCATCGGCTCGCGTCTATTGTGCTCGAAGGGGATCCAGAGCTTCTTCGTGCTCAGCACAGAACAGGTACTGCATTCCCATCGTGGACAATGATAGCCTGGTACTTCGTGTCCGTTCGTCGCCCGCACGTCACTGACTGTGCTGACTGAGTGACGGCGACACAACCAAACCGACGGGAGCTGCGCAACAGCAAGCAACAACCGCATCAACGCTGGCGACCCGTCGAAATGACATGAGTTGATCGAGGCGAGTACTTAGTCTAGTCGGGTGTCTCAACCACTCATTGCCTTGGTAACACACTCCCTGCGTCTCGCGACAACATCATTCAACGAGGCATGGGCCGCTCCAATCCGAGAAAGTGATTGTTATGGACCCGCTCGAGGATCAATCCAAGAGTTCCCTCCGGTTCCTCCCGGGAAGAAAGTACTCGCGCCAATCCTGGATAGGT
>JAADYH010000400.1:0-22032 GCA_023338125.1 Phytopythium aichiense | reverse complement strand
CGTCCATGCCCGCCTGCGGTTCGTGGATCCTGCCGGCGTCCCGATTCGTGATCCAGAACGACGACCACGACCAACAGTTCGACTCCACTGCGCGACCGATGGGCTCTCTGGGTTCCGTCCTGGTGACAGCCAAGGACGTGGACACACACCGCGGGTTCGAAGTCAACCTGTTCAGCCGCACAGATGCCGATTGGCAGGTCAAGGTCGTCCTCAGCTCGTACACGCTCTTCGACAACGGAGCCGCTGGTTTCCCGGACGGAAACTCGGACTGCAGCGGGTCTACCAGCGACTCGTGTACGCTTAGTGTGCCGTACGAGGAGGCCTTCCGCTCCGGCTCGTGCGGCTACACTGTCGAGGACTTTGCGGGCGGCAAGTACACGCGCGTGCACCGCGACCTGTCGATCGTGAACGCGATGCGTGCGTGGGTTGGACTCGCGGCGACCACGTACTCGGACCTGGGCATCACGGGAACCTGTTAGTCCGTTCGATCTCGATGTATGTCACACAGATCAGGGAGGGAGGATCAATCGTGAAGCAAATGGACGGTGAATGCGTTAGTTACATGAGATGCATCGAGTGAAACAGAATTCATTGGGTCGGTCTGCGGAGCTGCTTGTGCAGGCGAGCGACATGGGGATGCAACATCTGTCACACGCTCTCCTCGGTGCTTTCCGGCAGGTGGAACCACTCGCTGTCCTCGTACTTGAGCTTCTGCTGCCGGAAGAGCTTGGATTTGAGCAGCCAGCCGACGACAGTGCCGGCCGCAATCGACGAAAGCAACGTGAGCGCGGTTGCGACGATTTGCACGAGCCCTTGGCCGAAAGCCGAGCGGTACGCTCTCGCCTCGTAGATCTGCTCCAAGCCATCGCCGTAGTACTCGTCTGAGATGGTCATGGTCGCCAGGGCACAGGCGAGCCCGCCAATCACCCCGGGCAAACCATGCAGATTGAGGATCCCGGCCGAGTCGGACAGCTTGATGTGCTTCTCGAGCGTGGGAGACGCCATCTCGTAGCCGCAGACTGACACAAAGCCGGCAAGCAGGCCGATCAAAATGCACGTCGCGGGGCTCAGGGCGAGGTCACAGCTCGAGCCGATCGCCACACCACCGGCAAGCGTCGCGTTCTGCAGGTGCACCATGTCGAACTTGCGCACGGTCGTCAGGAGCTGGGTCGCTGCGAACGCGGAGGCGCACGAGGCGGCGATGCTGAAGACCGTGTTCACTACTGCGCGCTCCTGGCGGAAGCCGTCGTCCGGCACCATGGCGGCATTGAACGACGGCCAGTACATCCAAAGGAAGAGCGTGCCGACCATGGCGAAGATGTCCGACGTGTAGCGAGAGGTGTTGTGCGTCTGCTCGTGCTGCGCGGGCACGCCCATCTGGAGACTGAGCGCCAGGCCGAAGAACGCACCAAAGGTGTGGATCACCATCGATCCGCCGGCATCGATCACTTTAAGGTAGTCCGTCAGCACGAGCTCGTTGAGCGCGTAGGCAATGATTTCGAGGAACGTCATCCAGATGAGCTGTGTCGGCGTCACCTTGCCCAGCACGGCGCCGAAGCTGATGAGCACGGCACCGGCCGCAAAGTCGCCGTTGATGAGCGTCGTGACATCGATCACCTTGGCGCGAGCGCTGCCGTTGCTGATCTGGTGGACGAGCGTCACCATGATGATCCCCCACTGGATCGACATGACCGCCACGAGGAAGTTGAGCGACACCGCGCTGAGGCTGTACTTGCGGAGGTACGTCATGAGGAAGCCGAAGCCAACGAAGATCATGACGTGGACGTCCATGTACATTGGATAGAAATGCTGCACCCGCCCTTGGACATCGGTGCTCGTGTTGGTCGGGTTGGCGGTCTCGAAGTTGGCTGCGAAGATGACGAGGCAGAGCGCTTGGAACGCGATGAGCGACGCGGCGAAGCCATTAGACTGGCCGACAGTCGACACAGACGTGAAGGAGGACCGCGTCTGCGTGGACGGCGACAGCAGTCCGCTCAGCTCACTGAGCCCCATGCTTGCAGCTTGTCAGTCCTCGAACTTCGAGTCTCGAAGCCGCTCGAGTGTCTTGAAACCTGGACGGCGAAAGAAGAAATGAGACAGCCAAGGAGCAGCGGCGGCAGCTCGATCACGCTGCCCCTTGCGTCCCCAGACTCCATAGAGGGTGTGGAGTCGCAAGCCGCTGCCTCATTACCCACCAAGCTCGGAGAATCTCACTGTGTTGGTGCCGCCGTTGGGGTATGTGCAATTGCCGTCGCGCAATCACCCACAACCTCCGAGACTCGAGTTGGCAGCCCTCACCCCGCTGGCTCCGTCTCCATCTCGCCACGCAGACGGGCACCGCGACGTGGCACGCAGAGCAACTCGTCCGTTCAAGATGCCTCGATACTGTTGGACGTTCGCGCATTTGGCGCGTTTGTTCAGCAAGAAGCCAGCATGCGCTGAAAACCGGCTCCGGAGCCAGTGCAGAGCGCGGATGAGGGAGCATCGGCAGGGGTTCAGCAAGAGAAGCCGGACACCTTCTCCGAGAAGCGTGGGTCCTGGGTCAGTGGCCATGCAGTCAATTGTCGTGGTGCTTCTTGGGCACTGTGGAGACCGTGGGGGCAACCTTTGGACCATCGGGTTCAACCAGAGTGACGGTCTTCTTTCTGTTGTCCCCGCGCGTGTATTTCCGTAATTATTTACCATATGGATGTTAATAATGATATAACAAGTATTTAAATGTATATATAGTTGATATTGGGGAAGAAAAAGTTATAAAAATGTAATTCCAAAGACTGCTCGACCCCCACTCTGTCGTGTCAAACCGGCAGGTTGAAGCATCACCCTGTCGCAGAGCGACCGCGGCGCCAACGACACCTTCATCTCACGTCCCCAGCGCACGGCGCGCGGCCCCGACGACGCCAAGTCCTGCCCCAGGCGCCTCCTCCTCCGCTCCCCGGTGAGTCCTCTCATGCCCCTTCCCTTATGCGTGGATGCGTGTGCTCCCGCGCCGACGACCCGCGCTCAGCGTCTCCCTCTCACCGCCCGCCTGCATGCCTTTCTCCGGGGGGTTTCGCCTCGAGAAAGGCTGCGCACTATGGCTTTGGGCGTACTTTCTCGGCGCCACGTAGCGCCGCCGCCTACCATGGCTGGGAATGGAGTCGCTCCGCCGTTCATTCGCGAATTCGCCGCCCAGCCGACAAGCCGCCAGCAAAAAGACCGAGACGCCGAGCAGAAAGGACGCAGCATGCATGGGACCCAATCATCCCCGGGACCTGCGGGCCAAAACGCCAGTCCGCGAACGCCGAAGGTGGAGCAGCCAGCCGCCGGGCAAGCGCCTGGATACGACGCGCTAGAGGAGCGATTCCAGCTGCCGCACGTCTCGACCGAGCTCACAATGGCCTCGGAGCGCGCGGCGCGGTGGGAATCTGCTTCTGCTGCACGATGTGCTATCGCCTGGTATCTTACTCCGATCGGCTGTGCTCTAGCGCCATGGGCTCCGCCGACTGGGAAGACATCCTGCGTCAGGTCCACTGCCTCGAGTACATCAGCCCCGACATCGAGCAGTGCCTCGCGACCCACCCGCAACGAGAAGCGGATCACGAGCTGGAGCTCACGGGCCACGAGTTCTTCGGAAGTCCATCAATCCCGACCATCCTGCTTCACACGAGTACTGCCATTTCCTGTTCTGAATCGTCGATGACAATCGTCTAACCTTGGCTTGTACTTTCCTTAGGTCGAGTGCCGCGACGCCCTGGTCTCCGCGAACGCCCTCTGAGGCAGAGTTACTTGGCGCAGGCGAGCCGGCCCGTCGAAGCGATTGATCAGACAAGTCAAAGGCCACGAACGAAGATGACTCGGCGGAAGAAACCCACACGTCTCGATCAGCACTTCGACATCGAGAACCAGTCGCCAAACCGCGCGTTGCGATTTGATGAGGATAGCTCGGTCCGGCTTCTGATGGGCACCCGAGAGCGCCTATCACTCGACCCGAGAGTCACTTGTCAGATGATCACATTGCCGCAACGGTCCCAGACCGCCCGCAAGTCGAAGGACTGCAATGTGCCTGGATGCACCAAGGGGGCTCGTTCGAGGGGGCTGTGCAAGCGCCACGGAGGCGGGAAGAGGTGCACATATCCCGACTGCAGCCGCAGTGACCAAGGAGGCGGGTTCTGCATCGGCCACGGCGGAGGTATGCATTCCACTTCTACTCTGCTGTTTCGATGGTCCTCACACTTGTGCTTGCAGGTAAGCGGTGTGCTCACACAGGCTGCAGCAACTCTGCTCAATCACGCGGGCTATGCAAGACCCACGGAGGTATGCACTGTAAATGGCGTGTGCATATATGCAACTGACCTGATTGCTCTCTACCCTCAGGAGGAAAGCGTTGCAGTGTAAACGACTGCATGCGGAGCAGCCAAGACCGAGGGCTATGTCGCGGCCACGCCAGCCTGATCGAGCTCTAGCCCAGATCACTCGCCTCACACCGTGCCAGTCTGCCGACTCTCTGTCGTTGCTCGTACTCATTTTTTCATGCGTCGGCGTATTTTACCACGATCTCAATCCGAGCGATCCTGTCGTTGATGCAGGCAATCACTTCAACATGTCAGAGTCACCGTCAATCGAACCGAAAAACCGGTACAGAACCGGTACAGTACCGGAAAACCGGTCTGTCGCTTGATTGGCTGGTCTTTTTGCCGCCAAAAGTTTTTGGCGGCAAACCTGCCGACGTGACCAGCAAGTTCTGAGCACAACCGTTCGCTCCGCGGGTCAAGTTGCAGAGAAGCCGCGCGTGCGGAACTGGTGTCGCCCGCCGAGAGCTATGGCCGACGTCGCGATCACGGTACGCTGTCCACCGCTGCACTGGACGAGGCTGTAGATGGCTGACGCTGCTGTGCCGTGCAGTGCGCCGGGTGCGTCGAGGTCGAGAACGCGCGCGACGACGGCACTGTGGAGCGCGTCAGACTGGAGCCCGCGCTGACGCTCAAGAAGGAGATCGGCAACGCGCGCCTGGTGAGCGGCGACACGGTTCTCTGGGTGGGCAGCAGCGAGCTGTCGGTGCGCGACGGCGACTCGCCCGCGACCAGCATCGTCCGCGTGGGCAGCAGCAAGCGCAGCTTCGTGTTCCCGATCAAGCAGGACGCGCCTGGCAAGCAGTTCCT
This sequence comes from Phytopythium aichiense, assembly GCA_023338125.1. Lineage (NCBI taxonomy): Eukaryota > Oomycota > Peronosporomycetes > Pythiales > Pythiaceae > Phytopythium > Phytopythium aichiense. The sequence goes on along the minus strand of JAADYH010000400.1, from coordinate 16,891 downwards.
GGCCGACCTCAAGGCGCAGGTGGAGGGCCAGGCCGGGCTAGCGGTGCGTCGCAAGAAGCGCAAGATCCGCAAGCAGCTGACGCAGTCCATGAGAGGCTTCGTGCCCGTGAACACGCTCAAGTCACCCACGCCGACCAAGAAGCCGCCGGCGACGCCCAAGCGCAGCCCGCTGGCCGACATCTCGTCCCCGCGGCGCTCGCTAACACCGGCGCTCGACGTGTCTGTCGCGACTGTCCCGGACGCTTACCAAACGCTGACGTCGCCCAAGGCGACATCCAAGTCGCCGTTCCGGTCACCGTTCCGCAAGAAGACGACACCTCCCAGCGAGAGTCCGGCGCTGCGGACGCTCAAGTCTCCGATGCCTCTGAACAGTCTGCTTCCTCCATCGCCAGCCCCGTCGCCAGCCCGAGCGCGCGAGTGGCTTAGCCCTGTGCAATCGCTTCGGCAGCGCGCGGCGTCCATCGGGTCGCGCTCGACGGACAGCAAGAAGAGCACCAGCAGTGACGCGCGCAGCCGTCGCGACAGCAACGTCAGCGATGCCAGCGCTGGCCCCTCTGGAGCTGGATCGTCGCGCCGATCGTCGGTGAATGGGGTTCTCAACAAGCGCGTGCGGTCGCTGCAACTCATGCTGGACGAGGACGAGCCGAGCAGCAGCACTGCTGCCACCAAGCCAGCCTCTTCAAGCATCCGTGCATCGCCATTCTTCTTGAAGAAGCCCCCTGCCAAGCCAACTCCGTCGAGGCAGAAGCCAGGCGCGCAACAGCGAGCGAGTGCGAATCCCGACGACGAACCGATGCTGTCGCCGACTGCTGCAGCGTCTCAACCGGCTGAGAGCGACGGCAACACTGCTTCACATCACGACCCGACCGTTATGTTTGGAGTCGCCGGCGGAAACCACATGAACGGCGTTCCCGTCCCGAGCCCGCACGGGCTGCTGAACCTCGGGAACTTCTGCTACATGAACGCCATCGTCCAGGCATTGGCTTGCCTCCCTGACTTTCTGGCCAGCGTCCAGGACGAGGACGAGCTGGTCGAGCTCATACGCAAGCAGCTAGGCACGTCCCCGGCGTCACGCAAGTCTGCAGCTGAAATTCGCGAGGATCTGGAGACCTGGAAGTCGAGCGGCGACTCGAAGCGTCTTGTCCTCCAGTACACACTCAACCAGCTGCTCCGACAGGTTGCCGACGGCAGCGAGACGCCAATCAGCCCAGAGCCGCTCAAGCACGTCATGGGCCGACGCAACGCCATCTTTGCGACGTGAGTATGCGTCCTTCTCCTTTATCAACTGTTGTCGGGTGACGCAACTGAGCATTTCGTGGTGGTATTTACTGGTCTGGCAGGCACTTCCAGCAAGACGCACACGAGTTCCTCCTCAATCTTCTCAATGAGTACGAGACGGAGCTGGCAAGCGCTGTGGAAGGTTGCGCAGCCAAAATTCAACAAGACACGCAGCCCAAGCCGGTCGGTACCCCGCAGCGCTCGAGCCTTCTCAACTTCTTCCGACCGAACCAGAGACGAAATTCGGACGCTGAGCAAGCGGGTGAACCGAAGTCGAAGGAATCGGAAGCGAACGCCCGTCACGAGTTGGTCGGCCAGCTGCCACCAGCCAAGTGCTTCCGCGCCGAGCTCTTTCGCACCCTGACTTGCCGAAGCTGTGGCTACAGCCGCAAGCAAGTCGAGACGTTCTACGACTTCTCCCTGGACCTGCCGTTCATGGGATCTTCGCCAGCGCCAATGACTCCGCCAAGGAGCCATGAAGAGCCTTTGCCTGAGCCGTCGGGGTCGCCTGGTGTGGACGCGGAGAAGAAGTGTTTCTGCGGAGAGGCAGCCACTGTGATCGATAAGGAGACGGAGCGTGTGTTCAGCTGCCCCAATTCGGCCTGCAGTTTTGTCGACAAGGTGGCGTGCAACGCCAATGCGGATAGCGGAGACGGCCCTGCGGTGGTGACTCCTCCATCAAGCCGCCAACAACAAGAAGAATCAGTTGCGACCATCCAGCCAAGTCCCACCACCAACGCGCGAGTGTCTTTGGATCTGGAGACGTTGATCCGAAAGCAGTTCCAGCCGGAGACGCTGGAGCTGACGTGTGAGAAGTGCAAGGTCGGCAAGGAAGTCGAGCTCGCGTACGCGGTCAAGTCGTTGCCGCCGCTGATCGCGCTGCACCTCAAGCGATTCGAGGTCGATCATTCTACCGGCGCGCTGTACAAGCGCTGCGACCCGGTGCTGGCGCCTGCCACCCTCGACTTTGTCCGCGGCATCAACAACTTGGACACATCGGCTCCCGACACCACTCAGTACATACTCAAGGTAAGCTGTCTCGACCCGACTGGTGATAATGAGTCGAAGCAGCTAACATGTGCGCGTGTGTTGTTCTCAGAGTGTCGTCCACCACTTGGGCCGGACGATCGACGAAGGGCACTACGTCGCGGACATTTGCGACGCCAGTGGCCGGTGGATCCGACGCAACGACACGCACGAGTCGTTGGTACGTCCAGTAGCAAGCCTATGTCATGACGAAGCACTCTACTGACGGACTCCGCTTGTCGGGCTCACAGATCTCTGAAGAGTACGCGCTGAGTGCCACCCGCAGCCAGGAGTCCTGCTATATGCTGTTCTATGTGCGGGCCGATGGCGCTGGGAGCCGCGGAGGTGACAAGGAGAACGTCCCGGCCAACCAGCGCGCAGACGCCGACGACCCGAACAATCAGTCGAACGGGAACGAAGCGGCCGCCGGCTCGGAGCTTCGTGCCTTCCTGTGAGTCTGTGACGTCGATGCGTGCTCTGCCAGTATTTATCGCTCCATCCGGACGCGTGACCAATGCAAACTAGATAGCTCTCTGTACTTCGTCAATCAAAACCGCGTGCGAATAGTCCATCATAGATGATCCTGCATAGCCCTGCTCCTCTTTCCAACATCAGCTTCCTGCGGCGTGGGTGACGCGTTCGGTAACTCACTGCTTTATTCGCGCTCCTTTCAATCCAGCAAGGCCAGCGTTGGACGCTTCCCGTGTCTTGGCTTGCCTTTGGGCAGCTTGAAGCTTGCTGGACGCAGCCACATGGTCGAACCGAGGAACTCGACCACGCAATGCGGCACTGACGCTCTGACTGACTTCTCCGCTTCACTGACACGACAGCCACACTCGTGCCAACGGACGGCACCAAGTGTGATCGCGCTGATGTTGCCAAACGCGGCAGCCAGCGAGCGAGGAGCCAAGACAATGGAGGACGTGGAGGACGGAGACGCAGCATTCCATCCCAACACTATAGCGCTGGCATCGACGTGCTGAAGTCACTGCGAGATATCGTTGGGGTTGGCAAACGCATCGGGCGACTCCGAAATGGGGATGAATCGCATGACGAAGCCTGTTCGAGCCAAAAGCAACCACAAAGCCAAACCACAAGCCTGGTGAGAGGGCCATCGTTCGACTCCAATCGCAGACAATCAGCAACGTACCGACTGGGAGGGAGATGGCGCCGAGGGCGAAGCACACGAGCCACTGGATAAACGTGATGCTGCTCGTCTTGGTGAAGTTGCCGCCGAACTCGGCCAGCAGCACCTGCACGATGACGGTGGCGACGATGATGGCGATAAACAGTCCATTGCTGAACACGCCCTTGAAGACTCGCCAGTCATTGTTGGTCCGCCGCGCGTTGAACTCATTGAAGAGCTGCGAGAAGACGAACGCATTGAAGATCAGCGTGTAGTGGCGGTAGTCGTACTCGTCGCAATAGCTCTTGAGGCACCCAACCGGGTAGTCCACGATGTCCAGTGCTGGCTGGTGATTCACGTAGTCCTCGCAGTTGAGGCTCCAGCAGGCGTTGCCCGCTGCGGTGACGCAAGTGTCGGTGTCCTGGGCGGAGAAGCTCGACTTGACCGAGTACACCGTGTCGATGCAGACGTTCCCGTGGTGGAAGCCGAACATGGCGTCTCCGTACACGAGGAGGAGGAACACGAGCATCATCTGGAAGACGGACTGCACTATGATGTTCTTGATCATGCAGTTGCCCAGCAGCCGCGCTGTCTTCTTGAATGGTCGGCGATCCAGCAGCACCTCGGTGGGACCCTCCGTGCCGAGCGCCAGGGCACCCATCGTGTCCATGATGAGGTTGATCCAGAGCATCATGACCGAGTTGAGTGGAGGCTCGTTGCCGGACACGGCGCTCACGAACGTCACGATGAGGGCCACAATGTTAACTGTGAGCTGGAACTGCAGGAACTTGCGGATGTTGTCGTACACGCAGCGACCCCACAGCACCGCCTTGCGGATCGACGAGAACTTGTCGTCCATGATGATGATGTCGCTCGCCTCCTTGGCCAGGTCCGTGCCCGTGATGCCCATCGCCATGCCGACATCGGCTGTGCGGAGTGCCGGCGCGTCGTTTGTGCCGTCGCCAGTCACCCCGACCACTTCTCCGCGCTCTTTGAGCAGGTTGACAAGCCGGAACTTGTCGTCAGGCGATGACCGCGCAAGCACTTGCAGTCGGGGCAGTAGGCGAGCCAACTCCTCGGCCGCCATGACTCGAAACGCCGGACCCTCGAGCGCGACTCCTTCAGACGTCATGATACCGCACTGCCTCGCGATCGCCGACGCCGTGTGAATGTTGTCGCCCGTGACCATGCGCACCATGATGCCCGCGCGCTTGCAGTCACGGATCGCGTCCGATACATCGGGGCGAAGTGGATCTTGAATGCCAAAGATCGCATTGACCACAAGGTCATCCTCGGGAGATTCTGTCAGCCCCGACAGGTCGTCAGGCAGCTCTCCGCGCGCGAAATCGCGGTGCGCGATGCAGATCGTTCGCAGAGCTCCCTCCGCCATCTCCGTGATGATCTGGTTCAGCTCATGGCGTCGCCCAGGCGTGATCTCGACGATCTTGCCGTCCAGGTCGACGTACTTGACCGCACGCGCTACAATCACTTCGGCCGCTCCCTTGGAGTACAAGCGGAAGCTGCCGTCGTCGCGCTTGACGACCACGCTCATGGACTTCTTCTCGGACGAGAACGGGAACATGCGGTCGCCTCGCCCCTCCCGGAAGTGCGTGTGGCGCAGCTCCATGTAGTTGAAGTGCGAGCGGCGCAGCCAGATGAGCATCGCGCCTTCCGTCTTGTTACCCTGCACAACCGGCTGGGTGCCCTCGGATTCTTTCAGGAACGCGCTCGTATTGACCGCGATGTTCTCCGCCAAGGCTGCGAGCGCTGCCGAGTCGACAGGCAGCTTCATCCTCGCCTGGCCGGCCTCGGCGGCCTTGAAGTCGGCGTCTGAGAAGCGCTTGCCGAGGATCCAGCCCGCGACCACCGTCATCTTGTTCTCTGTCAGCGTGCCCGTCTTGTCGGAGCAGATGCTCGTCACGTTGCCCATGGTCTCGCAGGCCGCCAGCACGCGGATGAGGTTGTTGTCTTTCAGCATGCGCTTGGTCGAGTAGGACAGCGAGATGGTGACTGCGAGCGGCAGGCCCTCGGGGATGGCCACCACGATGATGGTCACACCGATGAGGAACGTGTGCAGCGCGTAGCTTGGCCACGAGTACTCCTCCTGCTTGCTGTCCGATAGCGCGTAGATGATGACCATGGCGACCATGGTGGCGATCGAGAAGCCCATGCCGACGTATCCGATCTGCTTGGCCATGGTCTCGAGCTTCTCCATGAGCGGTGTGGCCTTGTGCTCGCGCACGAGCTTGGACTTGATCTTTCCCCACCGACACTCGGAGCCGACGGCGATCACGAGGCACTCGCCCCGGCCGCTCGCCACGAGACAGCTTGAGAGCAGGAACGGGTCCTTCCCGTTCGTCTTCTCCACGTCGTCCGGCTCGCCTGTGAGGCTCGACTCGTTCAGCTTGAGCTCGCTGCCGCGGATGAGCACGGCGTCGGCGGGAACCTTGTCGCCGGTCTCGAGGATGATGACCTCGCCCACCGAGATATCGCGCACGGGCACCTGGTCGGGCGTGCCGTTGCGGACGACCTTGACAAGCGTGTCCTCGTTCTTGGCGCTGAGCGCGCGGAACTGCTTCTCCTTGGAGTAGTTGTTGACCGAGGTGACGATGGCCACGAGGAAGACGCCCGTGAGGATGGCGACGCCCTCGCTCCAGCCCGTCGCCGGGTGCTCGAGGTACCCCGTGACGAGCGAGGCGACCGCCGCGATGATGAGGATGATGAGTGTCGTGTCCTGCAGACTCTCGAAGAAGAGGCGCAGCAGGCTTTTCATTGGCGCGTCCGGGAACTCGTTGCTGCCGAAGCGTTCGCGCCGCACGGCGAAGCTCGTCTCGACCTCGGACTGCGGCAGGCCGTGGTCCAGGTTGACGCAGAGCAGTGTGGCGAGCGCCGCCACGCCACCGAGCCGGCCGAGCTCCTTGAGGTTGGCCTCCGTCATCTGGTCGTGGTTCAGCTCGCGTATCTCATCCTTGGTGATGCCGTACGGAGACGACGGCGCCACCTTGTTGCCGGCGCTCACGCCGGGGCCCGACGCGCGGGGCTTGCCCGCCGGACTCCCGGGCTGGATGGCCGTCAGCTCGGGCATGTCTGCGCCTCGGCTGTGTGTTGGTTAGTCGCGGAGGAAGAGGACGTGACGGTGCTGGCGGTGGCGGTGGCTTCTCTCTCGAGGCAAGCTGCCGCCTGCGGTCTCCGGTGGCGAGCTGTGAGCTGTGAGCGGCGTTGGCGCTTTGCGGTCTCTTGAGGCCCGCGGCTGGTCGGGCCTGATGCCTCGCCGCTATATTTGTCAGCCAGCTAGACAACAAGGCCGTCGACCAAGGTGAGGCGACTGCATGCGGCAGGAGGCTAAAGTTAGCGCGAAACTGATGGCTGCGCGCCGCGTCTGGGCGGCAACGCGGCAGCACGAAACCCACCAGCGAGTCCGCTGGGCGCTTGGACTATTTGCATCCGCCGCGGTGGGTGCCAGCCGGCACCAGGAGCTGAGCGGCGAGGCCGACGCGCGCGCGGTCAGCAGGAGGCGCGCATGTGCAGTGAGGAGCTTTGAATACACACTAAGTGTCGACAATGATGGGTTGAAGGGCACGTTTCGACAGACCGGATCGCGGGTCGTCTACATCTCGTCTTGGATTGGCTAAAATAGTCTCATAAACATAATATGAACCAGTAAATTGATAGAAACACGCGCGGTATCAGGTCTGGTGCAGAACGTGCCATTCGCCTCCCCACACGTCAAGTGCCGGACCGGAGCAGATACCTCCACGACACGGACGCCCATGCCGCTGTGCGCCGCCTGCTGCCGCGCCAAGGGCTTCAACAAGTAGCGCGCGCTTGTCCATTGTCCCCGCCAGTGTCTGCGCGCCTGGCGCCGTGTCTGGGGCCTCCCTGTCCGCTTCGCTGACCGTGTCGTCTCTGACGGCCGGCAGGTTCCACAGCGAGCAGCGGCGCCAGCCACGACCCGTGTGCAAGGAGTGCTTCCGCGCGGGCAAGGGGCCCGTGGACCTGGTCGGACCTCCGGAGGAGATCCCGTGCGTGCGCTGCTCTATGTGTTGGGGCGACTGGAAGCTGACCCGGGCGGATGTGAACTGATCGACATGGCGGCAGGATTGTGGCGCGCGGGGACGATGGTGGCGCCAGGAAGGGCGTGTCGGTCGCCGACTTCGAGCTGCTGAGCGTCATCGGGCAGGGCGCGTTCGGCAAGGTGCTGCTCGTGCGCCACGCCGCGACGGACAAGCTACACGCCATGAAGGTGGGAGGCTGAGCACCGAACGGCTGGACATGGAGGCACTCGCTCACCTCGGGGTGGTGGACTGCGCAGATCATCAGCAAGCAGTTCGTCATTGAGAGGGACAGCGTCCACTACATGCGCACGGAGCGAGACGTTATGACCAAGGTACAGCGACACTAGCGTCCGTCCGTCGGATCCTGTCGTTATCTCTGCCTGACATCCTTGACGTGCTCACTCGACGCGCAAAGATCCGCCACCCGTTCGTCATCAGCCTCAAGTTCGCCTTTCAGACCGACTCGAAGGTCGACGCCCCCATCAAGGTGTGGATTGCTGTGGTGGGGACCAACGAGCGTGGCTGCCTGCTGCAGGTTTACCTCGTCATGGACTACCAGTCAGGCGGCGAGCTCTTCTCGTACCTGCGGGAGCAAGGCACCTTCACCGAGGTGGGGCCGACTTGGGTTTACAGATGAAGAATGTCCTCCTCTTGCCAACCTCATGTGCCGGACTGTGCCAACAGGAGACGACGCGGTTCTACCTGGCGGAGATGATCCTTGCTCTCGAGCACCTCCACGCACACGGCATCATCCATCGGTGAGTCCAGCGATCCGCTTCGTCTACTGCATTGAAGGCGGGCATGTGGTGGTGAAGCATGGGTTCGCGCATTGTGATGACAGCGACTTGAAGCCGGAGAATGTGCTGATTTCGGCGGAGGGCCACATCAAACTCACCGACTTTGGACTCGCGAAGGAACATGCAGAGGTGCGTGCACTCGCGGCTCGACAGCGATTAGCATGTGCGAGCATACTTATGACTGGTGTGGCTTCCCACGGTGAGGCGGCAATGAAGGACCAAAAACTCCTCACCGTGTGCGGCACCAAGGAGTACATGGCCCCGGAGATGCTGCTCGGCAAAGGCTACGACTCGGTACGCCGCCAAGTTGGCAGCAGCAGCGAAACAATCCTGACCAGAGTTCTCTTGGCTGCCGACGACTTCCAGGCAGTTGACTGGTGGTCGCTTGGTGCTCTGGCGTACGAAATGCTCACGGGCCGCCCCCCGTTTAAGTCCAAGAATGCCGCCGAGTTGCAGAAGAGGATTCTCACCGCAAAGGTAGCACCTTGATGCACAAGTGTTTGCTCCAACACGTTACTCATCCGGACAGTCGTGACGATGGTGCAGCTCCAACTGCCCAAGTGGCTGTCGAGCGAGGCGCACTCGCTGCTCAAGTGTTTGCTGGAGCGGAACGTGAGCAAGCGCCTCGGCGGCGGCAAGTCCACCATGTTTGTTGTTCGAGGCGTCCGGGCCCTCAAGTCGCACCCGTTCTTCAGGGTGAGTCTTCTTCTCTTCAGATCGATACCGCGACAGCCCCGCGATGCTAACAGCACTTGTCGCTAACCAGGACGTCGACTGGGCTGCCATGGAGAGTCTGCAGCTGGCGCCGCCCATGATCCCGACGGTGCAGCACGAGACGGATACGCGCAACTTTGACGTCAAGTTCACCAAACTGCCGCCGTCAGACCTCGTGTGCGACGACGTAGAGGACGTGGAGGAGAACTTGCGCTTCCGGGGGTTCTCCTTCCACGGCATGAGTCCGCGCATGAGTCTGGACGTCGCAACTCCCTCGCTGCCGGCCACGTCCGAGCGAGTGCCTTGACTCGCTGCTGCCGTCTCGAGTTTCACTGCGTGGCGGCGCCAACCAACACAGTTCCAGACAGATAAAGCAAGCAAGAGCAATCGATTGAGCTTCCATGCAGACGTGATGCCTCTATCGACCGAGCGGCCGACCGATTGGCCGATCGGAGCGCGACTGACCGACGGCTTACGCCTCCTTCTTGTCCTCGAGCTTGGTCGCGAGCGAGTCGATGGCGCGGAACTGACGCGTCCAGCGGGCGGGGTAGAGGAACGGACGCAGGTCGAAGCGGTTGTCGTCGGGCGAGTAGTTCTCGGCGTGGTAGGACGGCGTGAGGGTCGTCATCTTGTGCCGGTTGATCGCGTAGTAGAAGAAGAAGCGCTTGACCTTCTCGGCCACCGCCGTGGGCGTCAGGTGGTCGCCCCACAGGTGCGCAAGCTTGCGGAACATGCCGTACGGGCCGCAGCGGTCGATCTTGCGCAGGCGGCCGAACCACCCGAGCTCCTCGTACGACATGCCCATGTCTTCCTCGTCCAGCTGTGAGTGGTTGGCGTCCTCGTCGCCCTCGCTGGTCGGGCGAAGCTCCGCCGTGGGCGGCGCCTCCTCCACTGTGCGCAGCGACGGATAGTCGTACTTGACCGCCGCCCAGCGCAGCAGCTTCTTCAGGTCGCCCTTGGACACGGCGCCGATCGGGTTCAGGTCGCCGCTGCTGCAGTCGTACTTGGTCATGTACCCGCGCAGCGCTTCGTCGACGTTGGCCGAGCTTAGCACGAGCAGGAAGCCTGTCTTGGAGCGAACCCACGGCAGCAGCTGGGCCAGCAAGTACGCCATCACCATGCGAAGGCGCGCCTGGATGTTCTGCAGCGCCAAGTCTTGTTGCAGCGTGCCGCCACGAGACAGGTACTGCGGCGTCTTGCCCGTGAGCAGCGCGAACGTCTTGATGACGGCGGCGACCATGGTGTCCATGCTCATCTCGAGGTGGTAGCAGCCGATCTCGCGCGCCAACGACGCGGCGCGCTTCTTGGTGGCCGCCGAGCTGTTCTCCGTGCCCATGTACGTCGTGTGCAGCACGTGCGAGGCGAGCTGCTGCGGCGTCATGGACTCGTACTCCTGCCCTGTGGTGCCAGTGATGCGCTGCACGTCCTCAATGACCTGCTTGTCGCCGGCGTTTGCCGCTTCCGTCACCAAGTGGCACATGACGCCGACGATGCAGGCGACAGAGGACGAGTCGGCGCCACCAGAGAGGGGCAGGAAGAACCCGCCGCCGCCGCCACTGCGGCGCAGGTAGTCCCACATCCAGCAAGCGGGCCCGAGGGCGATCTCCTCCTCCGGCGAGTGGTAAAACACGTCGATGGTCTGCGTCGGAGGCATCAGCAGCGCGTCTTCGTCGTGACACAGGCTGAAGGGGACGTGGACGGACGGGATGGGCGTCGCCAGCGAGCTGGCCTGCTCACTCCGCGAGCTGACGGCGCCGCGGTACGAGCGCACGTCGTCGAGGTCCACCGTCGCCGTCACGACCTCCACGTCCTTGACCGAGAACTGCGAGCCCTGCGCGACGACCTGGCCGTTGACGACGATGACGGCGCAGCCGTCGTAGTACAGCCGGCCGCCGTCGCAGCCCTGCTGGTTGGCGTACAGGTAGACGCCGCCGCCCTTGGTGGTGGCGCCGCGGATGAGGTCCATGCGCTGGTCGAGCTTGCGCAGCTGGTGGTGCGAGCCGGAGCCGTTGCCGACGATCTCGACGCCCGCGAGGCTGAGGTTGATGTGCGGGCTGTCAGGCGTGAAGAGTTCCTCGCACGTCTCGGAGGCGCAGAGCGAGTCGAGCGTCGAGATGGCGCCGTGACCGAAGGGCACGTGGACGCAGCCCGTGAGCTTCTGGATGGCGGGCGGCAGCGTGAACTGCTCGAGCTCCTGGCCACTGGGCCGCGTGGCCGGCTTCCACGTGGTGAACCAGCGCGTCTCGCGGTAGTTGCCGTCGTCGGCGAGGAAGAGCTTGGGGCGGATGAGCAGAATCTTGCCGTCCAGGCAATAGACGCGGCAGTTGTAGCGCACGCCGCGGTGCATGACGGGCATGCCGATGTCGCAGAGGATGCCGTGCGTGACGTCCGAGCGCAGCAGCTCCTCGAGCGACTCCCAGCAGTGGAAGAACGTGTCCTGCTCCAGGAAGTGGTCCTCGCAGCCGTAGCCGCACACCTCGAGCTCCGGGCCCACGCGGTAGCGCGCGCCGCGCGCCTTGGCCTCGCGGATGGACGCCAGGATGCGCTCGAGGTTGCCGTCGAAGTCCAGCGCCCACTGGTTCAGGTTGCACGTCGCCACGGTCACCAGCGCGCTCATGATGCCTTGGAGTGTGCGGAGCTCGTCGGGTTTGCTATGAATTTCACTATGGCGGCATGAGGTGGTGTTGTGGATACGTCGGTCGGTCGTCGCGAGGCGTCACGGGTCGGGTCGGGTCAGGTCGAGTCGAGTCGGGTCAAGACTCGAGATGAACAGTGTTCAATTTGTTGCAAGTTACGACTGGTTAGCGTACCGTGGTGATGCTTATTAGAGGGAAGGTGTTCCACTTGCTGCCCTGAATCGGAAAATAAGGAGCGCGAGGGCCAGTTTGCGGGGAGGGACCAAAATGGTCCGAGTCCTTCCGAGTCGATCCGCGAGGGCCACGCCAGTGCCATATCCATGGGATGCTTGGCGGTCGAGCAACACAGGCCAACGCCTGAGTCGTTCGCATGCTACATCGTGGAACGTCCGCTGCCGAAGCTTGAAGCGCGACCAGCCCATTTTGGTCGTTTGGAAGCGACACAGCATCAAGCGATTGCAGGTGACTTCTACCCAGGACAGTGGCACGATGACGATCCTGCCTGCAACAAGACGGGGCCGGGGCACTCATCATGAAGCTCCAACTGCACCTGGGGCCGAATCTCTCGACCAGCCATTCCCGGGCCACACACTTCCGAGCCCCAGGAACAGCCGCACTGGGTGCTGTCTGCAACGCAGCATGAGTGCAGAGGGCGGGCCCGGATCTCAACACAGTGACAGCGCAGGTGTCCGCAATGTGGCACGCACGGACGCAGCCTGGTCGGCACAAAATGGGTCGACGCACTTTGGTCCCGACACAAACCGGCTAAAACGAAATTTCGAAAGCGAGGCGCACAAAAAGGTCGCTCGTCCACGTCAATAGGGGTCGGTCTAATCCTTCTTTATGCTTATTTTCAGCAAATCACGCGCTGTTATATCGCACTTCCACGCAATGATTGGTGGAAAACTGCACGCTCATCATCGGATGACCGTCGCGGTCACGACCAAAGAAACCCGCTTTTACGCCTGTTTTTGCCAAACCCGCGCGTATTTCGCGCCCGCAATTCGCCGGTGCCGCCGACACACTGGACACAAGGCCGCAGTCCGAGAGAGCGAGACCGGCGAGCACGGCAACCTGCGCGGAGGAAGCGCTCGACCGGCCGTCCCTCTCATTGCACTGACGCGGCGCGCGAGCTGAGGACGTCGCCTGGTGACCAGCAGGTGACCAGCAGGCGACCGACCGCCGGCGACTGACCGCAGGAGCGAGCGCAGGAGCGAGCGAGGGGACCGAGTTTGGGGACCGAGTCGCCCGACATGAGCGGGATCTGCACGCCGTCGTCGGCGCAGCAGACGACAGCGACCTCAAGCACGCAGGACACGGGTGACACGGCGGGCATCTTCGGTCGGCGGCTGGGGAGCGGGAGCAGCAGCGGCAGCGTGTCGTACACGACGCTCGAGACCGAGTTCGACGGCGCCGGGACCATCCAGCTGGCGGTCAACATCGTCTCGCTGCTGGGCTTCGCGCTCGTGATCGCCACGTACTTCACCTTCCCGCCCGTGCGCAAGCAGATGTCGGCGCTCATCGTGTGGGTGTCGCTGCTCGGCATGCTCTTCCACGCGACGACGGCCGCCCAGTTCTCGGCGGCGTATGGCACGTGCTGCAAGGCGGCGTCCGTCGTGCAGCTCTCGCTGCTGTCGCACGAGCTGTACTTCTTCGCGCTCGCCTTCCACTTCTTCTACACGACCAAGTACCCGTTCCGGGCCTCGCGGTGGCTCTCGCCCTTCTACCACGTGATCGTCTGGGTCATCAGCATCTCCATCACCGTCGTCGCCTCCCGGCTCGGCACGGGCAGCATCAGCTCGTACGGCTACTGCTGGTACAATTTCAACGGGAAAAACGCCGAGGAACTGCTGCTCGAGACGTTCTTCATCCCAGTCTGCACAGGCTACTGCATCAGCATTGTCTGGTACATCGTCGCGACCAAGCGCGTGCGGCTGACGGTCGGCGACGGAGCCGAGACGGAGAAGACGCGCACCAACCTGGACCTGGTGCGGCTGTCGCTCTTCGGGAGCTTCGGTCTCTGGGCGTTGGTGGCCATTCCGTACATCCTCCGGCACCAGAAGGTCGTCACCAGCAACTCGCCTGCGGAGAAGGCGCTGCGCTTTGCTGGCCGCATCCTCATCTCCCTCAAGGGCACGGGCTCTGCGCTGCTGTGGGGCAAGGCTATCGGCGCGCACCACACGTTCAAGCTGTGGCGCCAGCGCAACTGGGACGACTACTTCAAGATCTACGACGCCACGTGGGTGCTGCGTCGCGAGATCCTGGACTTTGCCACGCGGGGTATCCAGCTTTCCGTCGCAAGCGTCAAGGCTCCCGCTACGAGTACCAACTCTGTCGGACCGGTCAGTCTCGATGGCACGCTGAACACGACTCAAGGCGTCGAGTCAGTGTTCGCGTTCACGCAGCGCTCCGGGATTTACCCGTGGCAGTTCCGGCTTGGCGCCACAGCGCAGTCTCCCAGCGTCGTGTCGTACGAGCTGCTGAGCGAAAGCTGCGACCAGAAAGCGATCTTCCGGGACTTTGAGCCCGAGGCGTTCCACGAGATCCGTCGCATGTCGGGCATTTCCCAGGAGAGCTACGTGCACTCGTTTGCGGGCAAGACCCGGGAGCGATTCAGTGAAGGCAAGAGCGGTTCGTTCCTGTACTACACGGGCGACCAGCTGTACATCCTCAAGACCTGCACACCGGCCGAGCAGAAGTACCTGCTGTACATCTTGCCGCAGTACATGGCCCACCTGAAGCGCAACCCGGACAGCTACCTGTGCCGCTACGTCGGCTGCCACGAGCTCATCATGGAGCATCACTCAGTGCTGTTCATTGTGCTGACGAACATCCTGAACAACTCGAGCGTCAACATCGACGAGCTGTATGACCTGAAGGGGTCCTGGGTGGGTCGCTACCGCATCACCTCGCGTGATGGCAAGCAACGCGTGTGCATGTACTGCGGTCACGACTTCGTTGTGGGCATGTCGAAAGAGGTGTGCGTGCAGAACCCAGTGTCAGGTCAAGGCCACGCCGAGTTCGTCGTCGGCAAGGACTTGAACTGGAACAGCCGGCGCTTGGGCCTTCCGCTGGACCTTGCCGATCGCCTGGGCAGTCAGCTGTACGCAGACACCGAGTTTCTGCAGCGCATGAACTCGATGGACTACAGCCTTGTGATCGGTCTCAGTCGTACCAAGACGTTCAATGCCTCGAGTGGTGGAGGGTGCGCTATCATGTCGAGGTCGATGCGGCTTGAGCCATCATCGGCATCACGAGATGGGAGGACAAGGTCAGGCCCGCGTCCTTACTCCTTGGCGACGGCGGCGGTGTTGGCGGACTCGAGCAGTGAGGATATGGCTTACATCCAAGCCCTGAGCCCCCAGGGGTTCACGTACAGCAGCGGCAGTTCCAAGAGCTCGGCAACCTTCCCGGCGGATGGAACTGTCGTCAACATGGGTATCATCGACATCCTGACGCCGTGGTCCTTCCGCAAGAGCATCGAGCACTGGCTTCGGGTGAACGTGCAGTGTCGCGATGCGAATGGCATCTCGTGCATCAAGCCGACCCTGTACGCGGAGCGCTTCCGCCGAAAGGTGATCCAGCCGGTGGTGTTCGGTCGCCACCTCGGCCGCTCGCGCCGGAATGACCCACATTACACCAAGCCTGGCGAGTTTATCAGCGTCGACTTCACCAGCATCTCGGCGCAGGTGTGAGGAGAAGCGAGAGGCGGAGAACCAACCAGCTCTTCGCCAGCTCGTTATATTACTCGGCCGCCGGTCTCGGCTCCAGAGGCTTCCTCCTGCGCTGGCAGTGTGTCGACGGCAGTGTCGGGTCCTGGACACCCTGGGAGCTACAGCGGGCTGCTGGTTGAGCCATCGCGCAGCGGAGAAGTCCTACTGCAGGCTGATGCAGTACACGGTCAAGATGCAGGTCATCGTGGCGTTCTCCCACCGGATGACGACGCTCCCTGCAGCCGTTACCATCGAGCGTCAGCGATACGGCAGCGCGGGCGGGTGTTGCACCGCCTGTGGACAGCGTACCGTCGCGCTCGGCGTCCCAGAAGCAGGCCGAGTTGGTGTGGAAGCCCGCGTTGCGCTTCTGCAGGATGGTGCAGTTGACTGGCGCCGTTTTGATGCGTCCCCGTGCGTGAGCTTTGCATGACCATCCCTATTTAAAAGCAATGAAAAAGCCGTTTACCGATGAACTTGAAGCCGGCGTTGCCGCTCGCCACGCCCTTGAGCTGCTTCAGACACTGCGCCGAGATGTCGGACGCCCACTGGTGCACGTCCGCCGCGTGGTACGAGTGGTCCGCCAGCACCGACTCGGGCACCTGCGCGGAACCTCGGACGTCAGCATGGCCGTCGCCTTGCGAGCGATGCACGTCCGCCAGCAGCACGTCAGTACCTCGTGCGCCAGCTTCTTGACCTCTTCCTGGATCTTGCCGAACTCGTACTGCTGTGGCGTTGCAATTGGTGCATGGACACACACACACCCGCGCGTCGTGAGAATGTGAAGGCTCCACCTTGGCGCTCCATCGCCGGTGCGGATGGCGGCGGCAACTCGCCCCGACGCCTTCCAGACCGGCGGGTGCGAGCCTACACCGCCCCGCGCCGACAACTGCGCCACAAGAACTACATCAAGAGCTGCAGGAGGAGCCTACCGCCGCGTTCTCCATGGTCCGCCGCCGCTTGTGCCGCCGCTCCGGATCCCACCTCCCGCTCATGCGCTTTCAGCCGGGACATTCGCCTCCGACATCCCTGCTAAGTACGATACTATCTCCATTTAGATTATAGCGTTTACGGTGTAAAAGGAAAAAAACATCGCAAAGCGACAACCTCAATGCCCGAGTTGACGAGCTATCCACTGCCTGCGGAAGATGCCGCAGACAACAGGCCGCAAAGCCTGAAGGCCACCTCCACCCGCGTTGCCGAAGGAAGAGGCACCTGTGAACACTTGCACTTGGGTAGACAGACTCCAGCTCTGGAAAGCGCATGTGGTCACGGTCGGCCGCGGCGCTCGCAGTCGGGAAGCAGCACCAGCACGTCTTCGAAGCGCTCTTGCGTCGGCTCACAGTCATATCAAGACGTCATTGGATCACAAAGAGGTACACCACGAGCCTCCGAGATGCGCTCGACGCCGTCCTGGTCGAAGGTGCTTGTCGGCCGACATCTTGCGTCGGTGTGCCTCGCTGCAGCCCGAGACACTGGGTGGCGAAGCGAAGACGATCGTCCGGAACTCTTCGTCACGTGGCGGCATGTAGCGCGCTGGCGAGCCTCT
>JAADYH010000040.1:0-51250 GCA_023338125.1 Phytopythium aichiense | reverse complement strand
GCACGTTGGAGCCGTGGCCGAGCTCCGTCTGCGCGTAGCAGCCGACCATGCGCCACTGCTTGGCCAGCGCCATCCACTGCGCCTGCTGCTCGTCCGTGAACAGCAGCGCCAGGTTCTTGATGAACATGAGTGTGTGCAGCGTCGTGGACGCGGCGCAGCTCGTGAAGCCCTGGAAGACGAGCCGCAGCTGCTCCGCGTCCTCGTCGCTCAGCGCGTGACGCCGCGCCAGGATCTCCACGCGGCCGGACATGCGCAGCGCGCGCTCGTACTGCTGCTCGCGCGGCAGGAAGTTCATTTCCTGCACGTTGGCGAACGCCGGGTCGGTCGCGAGGATCGCCTCCAGCCGCTCCAGCCGCTCCACGTTGGCGCGGCCGCCGTGCACCACGAACGCCAGCTCGCGCGCCGACAGCGCGCTGTTGCGACGCTCAGCCTCTAGCAGTTGGCTCATGGCGTCGTGGGGGAGTCGCCTACGTTGTGCGGAGCAGGCGCAGCGCGTTGATGACTCGCGAAGAGCACGAGTCCGGAAATGATGGACGTGAGGCGGAGCGGAGCTGGTCGTGTCGAGTCTGACGTAAAACGCCTCAGGTTCAAGGAGGAGGCTGCTCTGGACTCGGGTCATTCGAAATGATACCTACGCGTTGTGCTAATCTTGCTTCTAGTAAGAGAAAAAAATTATAGAAATAACTGATCTGTGTTAGGAGGCTGTTTACGTTGACAAGGGTCCACTTGATCGCGACGTCAACTCGGTCAAGAGACCTTCACTGCCCACCAAGGTGACCACCACGCCGACGATACTCGTTCGGCACTCAAGAGACACAGCATTCCGTTGCAACTCGTTCATTCAACTGCGAAGTCCACGGCATCTAGCGCCTCGAGTGCGCGGTCCTTCTCTCTGGGCCGCCGCGACGACCGCTTCACGAGACTCGAGCGCGGGTACACGGGGTAGTTGTACACGTCCTCGTCGTCCAGTTTGTCGTCCGCGTCGCACGCGTCTCCTCCTTGCGCCAGCGAGGCAGCTCCTGCCCCAGCGACGTGGGCGGTCGAGGGACTCGTCAGCTCGCTGCCGAGCACCTCCGAGTGCGCGCCGGCCAGCTGCGGCAGGTAGCGCTGCGGTGGCTGCGCCTGCGCCTGCTGCTGGTGTGCGAGCATCACTTGGCGCGACACGGGCCGCACCATCGCGATGCCCGAGAGCGACTGCTCGGGCCCGGACCGCTTCTTGCTGCCACCACCGCTCGTCGGCTTGGGGATGTGCTTCTCACTTCTCTTGCGCTCCCGGCGGCGGCTTGACGGCGCGCTCAGCCACGTCCCGTCATCGTCTTTGGGTGCCGCCGGCTCCACCGCCGCCGGCCGCCACGACGAGGACGCTGCGCAGACGCCGCTGCTCTCGTCCGTCGACTCGGTCAGTTTCCGCAGGCTGCTGTTGCTGCTCGAGTGCGGCTCCTTGCGTCCCTTGCGACTGCCGGACCGTCGCTTCTCGCCTCTGGACAGAGCCTTCTCCTCCGCTCGGCCGGTCACTCGAGGCCTCCCTCGTGATGTGTCTGGCTGGCCTTCACCCGTCGCCCCCGACCCTCGACTGTCGTCCTCTTCGCAGCATCCCAGGGCCGAAGACAGCTTCGCTCCGTCCGGTGGACCTGGTGTCGCGATAACGCTGCTGATGCTGCTGACCGAGTCGACCACCGCCAGCGGCGGCGCGAGGCCCTGGAAGTATGGGTGTCGGAGGCACTCCTCGCTCGAAAGGCGGTCTTCCGGACACAGCTGCACCGTGGCTTCCAGGAACGAAATGGCCTTCTTGGACAGCCGGCCGCAGTACCGCCGGTGCAGTGTCTCCGGGTGCTTGACGTCCGGGATCTTCATGCCGGAGAACCGCGGGTTGATCGCAAACAGCTCCATGTGGCGCTTGTGGAGCGGCCCGAGCACCTTCTGGATGAGGTACAGCTGGTCGATCTCGCTCTCGCCCGGGAACATGGGCTGGCCCTCAGCCAGTTCGCCCATGATGCACCCGATGGCCCAAATGTCCACCGATTTGCTGTACTTGGTGTCGCCCAGTAGCAGCTCCGGCGCACGGTACCAGCGCGTGGCAACGTACTCGGTCATGTCGTTGTCCTTGGCGCCGCCGCCGACCATGCGCGCGAAGCCAAAGTCGCACAACCGCAGCGAGTGGTCGCCGCTCGACAGGTTGACCAGCAGGTTCTCGGGCTTGATGTCCCGGTGGATGACGTTGTTCGAGTGGCAGTAGTGGATCGCGCAGCACAGCTGGAACACGTACGCGCGCACGAGCTCGGCGTCGATGCCGTTCGGCCGGTCCTCGAGCACCTCGAGCAGGTTCTTCTCCACGTACTCGAACACGAGGTACAGCCGACCCTTGCGCCGGAACGCCTCCTTCAGGCTCACAATGTTGCCGTGCTTGAGCAGGCGCAGCATCTTGACCTCGCGCAGCGTCGTCTTGCGCACCATCGGGTCGTCGTCCTCGTTCTCCTTGAACTTCTTGACCGCCACCAGCTCGTTCGTCTCTTTGTTGCGGCACTTGAGCACCACGCCGTACGCGCCTTCGCCCACGACGCCCAGCACCTCGTACTTGTTCATGCTCGCCGCCTCGCTCGGCCCTCGACGCGCATGCGCAGCTCTCGTCTCCAGCGAGGCGTCCGACGCGTGCTCATCATCGCCCTCGCCGCCGCGCCGGTCTATTTATTGCGTCGTCACCAAATATAGCAGCGGCACCAGCGCTGCCAGGAATAGGACCCACCATCTGCGAAAGCCCTCGGTCGAAGCTCTGCTGGTGGCAATGTCCGTCCTCGGCACTGCAGCGACACTTGCATCCGCTTCCTTGCTTTGTCATCGCCATCTAGAGCGTGCGTTGTTTCTTCGCATCTTGCCCCGGCGAGACTCGGCGTACCTGCTTCGTTCGCCGTCGCTTGCCTGGGGTCGATCCGGACGCTTGGCTGGCAAGGCTATCTGCCGAACTTGGCACTGTGTTTCGTGTCGCTGGCCGTACTGGGCTCAGTGTCTCGATCGCCTTACCTGGAGACGTCTGGGCCTCAGAGTCGTCGATAGCCACCGTGATTGCTGGCGAGGCGCTCCCACCGCTGGCTGACTGAGGCGGAGCGGGCAGGCCAGACGCAGCTGGATCTGATGATGCCAATCTCGATGCAGACCGCTCGGGACTCAGTGGATCAGCCGTGACAGTCGACTGCTGTGGGGCGTCCACAATTGGCGAGGGATCTTCTGTCTCGGAGTCAGCCTGCTGTTCCTCGATACGTTTTGAAAGTTCTCCGAGCGAGTTTCTGGATCGGTTGCGGGGTCGGGGGCGTAAGAAGCTAGTGCCCGTGTCTTCGTCCGTCCCGTTCCAATCGCTCTCGCTCTCGCTCTTAGACGATGACTCCGAGTCGCTCAAGCCGCTTCCATGACTGCTGAGCAGCAGCTTTCTTTGCGCTGCAGCCCTCTTCGAAGCTGGTCGGGGCGGCCGCTCCTTCGCTACAGAATCGGACTCGTCACCCGAGCTCGAGTTGCTGTCGGACTCGGATCCGTCTCCTGCGCTTGACTCGCTCTCCGTCTCCTGTTTGCGCGCTCGAGCTGTTGAGCGACCAGTTCCCACTCGCAATCGCCTGGTCGATTGGTGTTCTGATGGCCGCGAGGCAGCTCTTGTGCCTCGACGACGGCGTCTAACGTTCGATGACTCGTCGTCAGAATCCTTGAGCGAATCCAAGCGTCGTGTCATGCCATGACTTCGCCTGTACATCTCGTAGTCGAGGCAGTAAGCCTCGTGCCAGCGCTCTTGACAGTTCTTGCGGACACTTGGGTCTGTTGCGTGCTCGGCTGCCCACCCGATGTATGCATCGTCATCTTCATCCGGGTGCGGCTTCATCTCCCACTTCCAGTCTTCAAGGGCCATGCTTCGACGCTCCTTCAGCTCGTGCTGCCAGGGCTCGAGCGCGGCCACCTTTCCACGAAGCACTCGCGGTACCTTGATACTGGTCACGCGCGCTCTCTTTCTGTGCTTCGGTTGCTTTTCCTCTTCGCGCTTCAGGCACTCCAGGCGCCTCAGACGCTCTTCTTCCTCGCGCTCCTTGCGCTTTGCCTCCTTGAGTGCCTTCTTGAAACGCGCCATGTTCATGTGCACGAGGGTCCCCGGATCGTACGGGACTTGCGGCTTCTTCTGGTTGCACGCGGCCTTTGAGCTGTGAGTGTCCAATGCGCCGACGATCTGGGCAAGCTGCTCTTTCGCCCGCGCTTTGCTGGCGATGTCGTGCATCTGGACGGACACCTTGTGGGTACCACTGATGCTTGTGCCCTGCACGGACAGCGAGTAAGCCGGTGTCCCCGATATCGCGCTAGGGCGGACGGCGATGCGAGCCGAGATACCGGCCGGTAGAGCCTTCGTAGCGCTGTCCTCCCTCTCTCCATCGTGGGAGTCGGCAGGGGCTGACGCATGCTCTTCGTCACCAGCAGTCTGTGCGATCCACCCCGGATGACTCTCGACCACACGACAAATCCAGCTCTTGGACTCAATGGTCTCCTCCGGGGTCATGGTCGGCGCGTCTGGGCCACGGATGGCCGCCAAGCTGAGGTGGATCTGCTGCACGAGCTGGTCGAGAAGCGCGCTTGAAGACTGCTTTGCCTGCTGCGTCGTGGCTTGACGGCAGTACTGCAGCCAGTTGAAACCTCCCAGCACACTGCGCGCGAACGCGCTCACTGCCTGCCGCGTCAGCGGGCAGATCGCGTCGGCTTCGCATCTGGACACGTCGTCGTCGCGTGCCTTGACCATATCTTTCGCCAGCTGCTTCATGTACTCGTCCATGACGACAGCTGCCGCCACCGCGGCCGAGTCATTCATGGAGCCAATGAGCTCGTCCACGTTGGAGGACTGGAGGCTGGCGAGGTACACGACGTAGTCCACGAGTTCCTGCAGCGTCGACAAGCAAGTGAGGTGTCAGTTAGCTCCGATACAAACACGACAGCCACCGCTAGCTGGAGCAAGCACACCTCAGACGGCAACGCGGCTTCTCGCTCTGTTGTAGCGTGATCGACAGACAGCATCAACACCCCACAGTCAGTCCTCACTGCGTCTCCTTCTCACAGCTGCCAACACATCGAGGCGAACAGCAACTTGCCTGTCATATAGGCGGCATTGTCGAGCGCGCGCTCGAGTTGGACCTCGCCCACTTTGGTCAGTCCCTACAATAAGTCACGGTCCGCACGCACAAACGGTCAGTGGTCTGCAGCGTCAGAGCTCCTCCCGCATTTCGTACCAAGGCGCGGCGCCGCAAATAGGTGTTGTTGCTCCTCCGCAGCGGCTGGATGGACTCGAGCAGCGTGGCCGCGTCCTTGCCGACTGGCACCCTGGAGGTCATGGGTGCGTACGTGAACACCTTCTTGTGGAGCAGGTAGCTCCGCATGGACGGCGGCGCGATGCTCTGCAGCTCGCCCAGCTCGTCCAGTTCCTCCTCCTCCTCCTCCTCCTCCTCTTGCTCGCTGCTACTGCCGCTCGAGAACACGACCTTGTGCTTGAACAGGTTCTCGGTCGACGGGACGCCCGCCCACCTCCGAACGGAGCGCAGGCGCTTCGTGCGCTCGCTCCTCCACCGCCGAACGGCCAGCGTCTCTGCCTCGTCGCGCAGTGCCGTCGACGGGTGGAGCAGGAAGCAGCTGCACCCTGCGTCTTTAGCCAGTCGCTGCAGGTCTGTATCGTCCGCCGCGGCGCGCAGCCGCCGAAGCGCTCGCTCGTGCTCCAGACAGCGGCAGTGGCTGACGCTCTCACTCTCGCTCTTGCGCCGGCAGCCGCGGCAGAACTCGCAGCGCGTCGGTGCCAGGCCAGCCGCCACACAGCCGCAGGCACGTGACTCGAGGCACAGCACGCGCGCGGCGCGGCGCGGCGCCAGGCGACCGCAGACGCAATGGCGCTCGACGCACTTGCCGCACAGGTGGCACCCCTCGCGCGTCTCGCAGCGGCACGCCGGCGGCTTGGCGCGCAGCCGCAGAAGCCGCAGCAGAGACGTCGGCGCGTCCGGTGGCCTGTCTATCGGCCTGTCGGCCGTCACGTGCGCCTGACGCATGGCCGCCGGGCCGCTGGAATCATCGCAGTCGTCGCCGCCATCGGCGTCCATTGCTTCGAGGCGCTTGGAGTGAGCCATTCGCCGACGCGGTCGTTAGAATAGAAACGTAAGAAATGAAATGAAAGATGGTTACGTTTCTACCGTAACCTCGCACCCCGCTCGCGCATTTGGCAAAGCGACACCATGGAGAACGTCAAGCGCGGGAAGCTGAAGCTCAAGTCGGGCGTGTCGCTCAAGGTCGCGGCGGGCAAGAAGCACAAGAAGAGCAAGGGCAAGAGCAAGAGTAAGTCGTCAGCGGCTTCGGCCTCGGCGGTGGTGGCGGGCGAGGCCCATGATCAGCAGCAGGAGGAGAAGGAGGAGGAGCACAGCGGAGTCAGCGCCGAGTTCAGCGGCCTGACGCCGGCGCAGCGCCGCCACGAGGAACACCGCCGCAAGCGGGTGCGTCTCTTGGCGTCGGTGGAGGCAGCGCCACGTGATTACTGCGTCGCTGACGTGTTGACTGGGGCAGGAGCAAGAGGAGATCGAGAAGGTGGCCAGCAAGACGTACCGGGAGCGCGTCGAGGAGCTCAACCAGTACCTCAGCAGCGTCACGGAGCACCACGACATCCCGCGGGTGCGTGCGCAGCCTCTGCGCGAGTGGCTGCATGCTCTGAAGTGTGGAGGATATGGCACTGACATGCTGCTGGCGATCAGGTGTCTGCTGCGGGCAACGGCTAGGCCGGAGGAGAGAAGCGAGAGGAAAGGAGAGGAGGGAGCGAGCCCTGCGTCCCCATGTATTCAACGCCACTTGCATGACGCTGTCGCCTCCATCATTGTCTCGAGTCTATCGTCATGTTTACTTACAATCGCTCAGCGCAGCGCAACGTGTTGGAACCATCCACTCATGCGCACGCACATACACACACAAGCGCGCTGCTTATACCAGGCAGCCGCCCAACGCATCGTCCGGCGACGAGACACGCGCACCGTCCAGTCTAATCGTCGTCATCGTCGTCATCGTCCGCCAGCTCGCCGTACTCGATGCACAGCTCGGTCGAGTTCCAGTTCCGCCCGCGCACGTCGCCACACGAGAAGTACAGCTCGCACAGGTGCGTCGTCGTGCTGTGGCAGCTCATGGGCGACGAGTGCTTGCAGCGGATCTCCTGCACCATGCCGCCCAGCTCGTCCACTTGCGGGACGATGTCCTTGCGGGGCTTCATGGTCAGCACGTAGTCGCGCACGTCTTGCGCCTCGATGTCGAAGCGACCGAGCGAGTACAGCAGACCGGGGCCGGAGAAGGACACGGCCCGTGTTTTGGTCTTTGCGCCTGCCATGGCTGCGATCGCCCCGCCGAGACTGTGGCCAGTGAGCACCAGGTTCTCACCGCCCTTTGCCGCGCGCACGCCCACAACGTAGTCAAGCAGGTCGGTGTACACCGGCGCGGGCATGACGGTCGATAGGAGTTGCATGGACAGCAACTTGACGATGAACTTGCGCGGCAGTTGCTTCAGGAACGGAACAAACACGTTCACGGCCTGCATGATGGTGATGCCGAACCAGAAGTGCATGTCTTCCAGTGCGTCCGAGACAGATGCCGTGCCGCGCACCGCGATCACCGTCATGTTGATCGACGGGAAGTACAGCTCCATCCAGACTTGGTAGTCCGAGTCGTTGTTGCGCGCCACATACTCGAAGTCTTCCAGCACGGTTCCGTTGAAGCGGTTGGTGAGCGCTTCCATCTGCTCTTCCGTGGTCGCGCCATACGCCGCGTCCGCCATGAGGGCAAAGTCCATCACGTTCAAGCCGCCGTAGTCGATGCTGCAGGCTGGATACTGGGACGTGTCGTCGAACGTGATTGCCTTCCCGTTGATCGTCAGCGAGTCGGTTGCTGCCTGTGTCAGGGGCACATCGTTTGTGCCGTTCCGGTACGGCCCGAGCTCAAATGAGCCTGTCGTCGCGAAAGTTCCGATGATGATCGCCGACGAGAAGAACACGAGCGAGACCACCACGAACGCGGTGATGAAGTGGCGGAACGCCTTGCCGAAGATCTGCGGAAACCATTGCTGGATGACCGAGCTGAGCGCGATCATACAGATCCCCATGATTGGCCAGCCCACCATGAACGACCACAGCGACAGCAGCGCCGAACCGATCACCGCGAGCAGCAAGATGAGCGCGCGCACTCGAAACGACAACGAGTACCACGGGTTCTTGGCTCGCACTTGCGTCCGCATCTCGCGGATGCGCTCCATCCGCCGCGCGTGTCCTGACGACACGGTCTCTCCTTGTGCTTCAGTTTCTCCTGCCTCCGATGCGCTCACTTGGATCGTCACGTTCCGGTCATCATCATCGTTCTTGGAGCCGCGCTTCTTTCCTCGGCCAAACCATCCGAACGGGTTGATGGTGACGCCGACGTGGTGATAGAAGCGGAATCCAACATCGAGAAGCCACAGATTCTCGGCGCGTTTGTGACGCTCGAGTTGGTTGAGAGCGCGCCGCATGCTTCGGCGCCGGCGTCGGTAGTTGCTCACCAGCGTGCGCATCTTGTTGTTCCGGCTGCTCCAAAAGTGTGTGATCATCCATAGCACGAGGTATGCGCTCAGGAACCAGAAACCCATCTGCACATAAGCCAGGAACGCGTCCGAGAACGACCACGCGCTCACAAACTTCCACACAAGAGACGCCAGAGTCACGACCTCGAACAGCACTGGGCACACCAAGTCGACAATGATGAACGTCGAGAGATCGATCACCGGCCCTTCGTCGTGCACCTTCTTGATGAGCATGGTGGCTTGCACTGCCGCTTTTGCGCGCTTCCAGCGGTTCGCGACCGTCGTGTTGGTTCCAGCGCCGCTTTCTTCAGTGCTTGCTAAAGCTGAAGGGACCACCGGCGCGCTCGCTTGTTGCTCTTCGGCGGCAAGCCGTCGCTCTTCTGTTCGCTCCCACGCCTCGTCTTCTTCCTCCTTGTCATCGTCCAGGAACGGGTCGTTCTTGGCAGTAAGCAGCAGGGATGCACGATGTTTGCGGGTTTTCCGAATGCTCGTGGCGCGACTCGGGGAGCTTGGGCGTGGCACAGGCGACATGATCCTGTCATTGCTCACCCCGGCGTCGACTTGCTGCGCGGCTTCTTCCTCTGCAGCAGCAACCTCCTCGTCGACCGGGTCGGCCTCCTTGATGTCCTTCCGGTGGCGCAAGTAGTGGATGACGACCGCGAGCGACAGTCGGAAGTTGGGCAACGATCCGTCGGCCTTGTTGATGGCGTCCAGGAAGAGCCGCCAGGCCTCCTCAAACAGGTAGGAGAGGAAGAAGAGCACGATGGGGAGCAGCACGAGCAGCACGACTGCCCGCGCGGCGTAGTAGTCGTCGTACTTGGCGCTCGGCAGGAAGATGGCGAAAAATATCTCCATGAGCAGTGTGAAGGAGAACATGAGGATCACCATGACGACGAGGAAGGCCAGGTACCCGAACCGGAACTGGCACAGCGTGCGGTAGAACCGCCAGGACGCGTGCGCGCGGTGGTGCGCGTGCAGCTCCTCGACGCGGCCCTCGGCGGTCGCATACGCCTCGTCCTTCTGCCGGTACGCCTCCCGTAGGCGACCCGAGTACGTCTTCTGGGTCAGCAGGCCCTCGTGCTGCGGCGCCGGGCCGGTCGTCGGCGACTCCATCGGCGGCGGCGGCTGTCCCTGAACCTGCTGCTGCTGCTGCTGCTGCGGGTTCCCGCCGCGAGCCCCGGCCGCCTGGAAGTTGGAGAAGGCTAGCGACGACGAGCGGCTCGTACCCAGCGCGTCCTCTTCCAGAATCGGCACGTCCGTCGACGCGGCCTTGAGCAGCCTCCGCGCCATCCCTCGGCCCCACAGACCCGCGAGCTGGCCAGTTAATCCGCGCCTGGCGCTCCAAGTGTGGCACTGCCGTCCCGCCCTGCCGTCGGTCCTCTGCTGTGCCTGCTGCGCCTGCTCCGCCTGATTTTCTGCGCCGCGCCGCCTCGAGAAGTGCCCGCGCCAGCGTCCTTCCGCCGCCTTTCCAATACTATCTTCCGCTGATGCACGGTGGGGGTGCAGTCGACTGACTACTTCACGGTTTGCGGGCATACTGGGCGCAAGTCAAAGGAAACCGTCCTCACCGAACAGAAGTCGCGTAATACTGGCCCGTGTTACGCCCGCGTAAACTCGTTTCCCTCTCGGACGGAGGTTACATGGTCCACCTCCGATCGTAATCAGTACCCCTCGCTCCACATCGTAACCTGTACCCCCAAGCCAGCAGACCGACACCACCGACGGACAGATCGAGCACCATGGAGCGCGCGGGCGGCGAGGAGCGGCGCAAGGCGGCGGCGGGGACGGGGACGGGCGCGTACTCGCAGCTGGCGGAGCTCTACGGGCACTCGAACGCGGTGTACGCGCTCGAGTTCAACTGCGACGGCTCGCTGCTGGCCTCGGGCTCCAAGGACAAGACGATCCGCGTCTGGCCGCACGGCGCGGTGCGTAGCAGTCCCGCTGGCCGTCTCGCTGGCTGTGGTGCTCACGCTATTGTGACCGCGCGGATACCTGCAGGACCGCGAGTCGCGCGAGCTGAGGGGCCACACGGAGCCCATCACGTCGCTGGCCTGGGACCCGACGGCGCCGCAGCGCCTCGCGAGCTCGAGCGCCGACAAGACGGTGCGCGTCTGGGACGCCAAGGCCGGCCGCATCGCGCACAGCATCTCGCTCCAGATCGAGGCGCTCAACATCGTCTACAGCCACGACGGCAAGTACATCGCCGCCAGCGACCGCAGCACGGTCGTGCTCATCGACACGCGCAAGAACCGTGTCGTGCGCCGCGTCGTCAATCCCTACGAGGTGCGTCTCGTCCGTCGCTCCACCCGGTAGTCCGAGCTCACTCCGTGTGGGCCTCAGGTGTACGAGGTGCAGTTCAGCAAGGCCGGCCTGCTCTTCGTCGCGGCAGGTAAGTCGAGAGCAGCGCTTGCGCTTTGCAGTGAGAGCGACTAACGTTCCCGTCTCTCTCTCTCTCTCTCTCTCTCTCCTCCTCCAGCTCACCCGTCCGGCCACGGCACGTTCGAGATCGCTCGGATCGTCGCCGACAAGAAGGGCACTCCGAACCTTGAAAACATCCAAAAGGCACGTGGATGTGTCGCGTGCATTCCTGTTGCGATACCTTCTGACGGCTCGTGTCCTGTTGCTGCAGGTCGTGGCGCACGCTGGGGGCTGCTTCTGCCTCGACCTGCACCCGTCCGGAAGGTTGGTCGCCCGGATTCTCCAAATCTCATGTGGGTGAGCTTCTTGCTCACACGTGTGCCCCCATGTGTTGCAGATACCTGGCGCTGGGCGGCCTGGACTCGCTCGTCAGCATCTGGGACCTGGAGGAGCTGTTCTGCGTGCGCACTATCGTCATCACGACGTGAGTTTTGCGCCTGGGCCCAGCATTACTGGGTTGCGGTAGTTCTGACACGTCGTGTTTGCCGCTACTTCCACTGATGCGATCTCCAGGGCGAGTATCCTGTCGGTCCGGTTCAGCCACGACGGCAAATACCTGGCGATCAGCATGGAGGACACCAACCTGTCGATCGTGGACACGGAGACGGGCGAGACGGTCGTGTCCATGACCCTGCAGAAGCAGCTCGACTACTTGTGCTGGCACCCGCGCAAGAACGAGCTGGCGTTCGTGGGCGACCGCCCCTCGAGTGAGAAGAACAACAACCGAGACGGCGTGATCAAGGCGATCGTGCTCAAAGAGCCCGTCATGTGAGCAAGATAACCGGGCAAGTCGCTATCCTTTCCAATACACTCCTCACTCTGGCAAGACTCGATCTCTCTACCCAGAGTGGTTTCCCAGCAGCGGCGTCGCCAGTTGCGCCAAGAACGCTCCCATCTGCATGCGTGCCCTCGCGACTCCGAGGTAGCAGCTGCACTGCTTCATCGTGGCCGTGGCACCAGTCTCCTGTGCCAATCGGTACGCCTGGTCGAACGCCCGCTCCGCCTTGGCGTAGTCTCCGGTCTTGCCTGCAAGGTGACCCAGCTGGATCCACGCAAACGTCTCGCCCGGGCGGTCGCTGACCGACTGGATCAGCTGCAGGTGCTGGTTCATGCACGCCGTGGCGGTCTCGATGTCTTCCTGGCGGCTAGCCAAGAGCCCGAGGTTGCCCACAGCTAAAGCCTGGCCGTACGCGCTGTTGAGCTGGATCGCGAGCCGAAGGGCTTCTTGGTGGTGTCGGGCAGCCTGGTTCGGGTCGCCGAGCGAACCGAAGGCGAGCCCCAGGTTCAGGTGCGCCACGAACTTGCCGGCGCCGTCTGCCGCGTCCAAGTGCTTGGCGTGGTACTCGGTGGCGAGGCGCAAGCTTCGGCTCTGCGTGTCCACGAACTTGCCCGTGTACACATACTCCTTGTTGGCCGACGACAGCAGCATGTAGTTGACGCCGATGCAGTTGGCGGCCAGCCCGATGAACATGCTATGTTGTGTGCTCTCGCTGATGGACAGCATCAGCAGGTAGTAGTCGATTGCCTTGGAGTACTCCTCCACGTTGTCGTAGAGGATGCCGAGGCTGCGAAGGAACGGAGCACGTCAGGCAAGGAGTGCATTGCGCTGCTGTGGCCACAGACCGGAGCGTACCACAGGTAGGCTGTGCACTCGGCATCGTGGCGTCCGGAACGCTTGCTAGACTCGGCCTACAGCGGCAGAACAGTCGTGGGGATGTTAGTGCCTGTGGCAAGCTGAAGGCGGTCCTCTCGCAGTATTTCTTGCCAGCATGGTGTACTCCTTGATGAGCTTGGCCGAGACCGCTCGCTCCCGGTCCTTGAGCTTCTGCGACGAGCACGAGCTGAGCTTGGCGATGATCTCCTCGCCGTTGTCGAACGTCTCGTGGATGCGGCTGCGCAGTTGCTGCAGCGCCGCCGCGTGCGGAGAGAAGACAGTCTGACGGGTTCGCTCCTCGCGCGTCACCGCCAGCGTGCGCGCCGGCGTCTTGATCTGTGCGTGTAGAAGGTTAGGGGGCTCACTCACCACCCACTACAATAAAGAAGAGCACTCACGCTAGCAGGCGCGTCCACGCGCTGCGGCAGGTCGAGCTGCGGCGTGGGCTCGGCCAGCTGCGTGCCCTCGCGCGGGTTGGCCGTCGTCACGTTGGTCGCCAGTCTGTGTCCGAGCGACCAGCACCATCGTCAGGACTTTCACACCTATCCTCTCCTCCGCCTCGTCCACAGCACGTACGGGCTGATCTTGGCGTCGCGCGCGGGCGACGCTGGCGGAGACGCTCGCGTCCGCAGCATTCTCGGGCGTCGCTTGGGCGGTTGTGCCCGCAGGTTGAAGCGTGCGATTGGAACCATCACTCCACTTTTTACCGGTTTTGTACCGGTTCGCAATCGGAATGTTGGTCCGTTGAGTGGCAGTCGACGAGTGTCTCTGTCACATTCCGATTGGCATCATCCGAGAGCGAGCGCGATGGCGGAGACTGCAAGCGACCCGAACTGTGTCGAGCCGGCGTGCGCGTCCAAGGTGGACCTTTTCCGCAGCTTCGTGGGCAACAAGGGCACGTCCAAGGGCAAGACCAAGGCTGCGGCTGCGGCTGCGAGCGCGCCGAAGGACTGTCCGCTAGGCCGCGAGGACCTGGGCACGGCCACCTGGGGACTGGTGAGCTTTCCTCTCTTTCCTTGAGCGGCTGGGTGATTGTTCGACGGGCTGACGGCTGCTCGGCACTTCAGTTGCACTCAATGGGCGTCTACTACCCGGAGAACCCATCACCCGAGTACCAGGCCAAGGCCAAGACGTTCGTCGAGGCGCTCGCGCTCATGTACCCGTGCTCGCACTGCGCCGAGGACTTCCAGAAGGAGATCAAGAAGTCCCCACCTCGGTGAGAAAGCTGTTCTTCGGTGCCGACTTGCTAGGCTCGACGACGCTCTAACGGGCTGTGCCTTGTTGTCGCAGCGTGGACTCGCGCACTACCTTCTCTATGTGGCTGTGCGAGCAGCACAACATTGTGAACCGCAAGATCCACAAGCCAGTGTTCGAGTGCTCGATGGAGAAGCTAGACGAGCGGTGGCGAAAGGGCCGCCCGGAGTGCTGGGGAGAGGACGGGGACGCCGACGCGGCGCCGGCGTCGCTCGGGAAGGACTAGGCGCGCACTCACTGTCGCTTCGAGTCCAACAGACCGACAAGCCGCCGTCAAGGCTCGAGAGGGACTTAACATGCCAATAGCAGCCTCGTTGGTCTAGGTTCAGCGTCTCATTTCTTGACGTCATTGGATATCGCGGCCGACTAAGGAGGGGGCAACTTCTTGAGTGCGGCCACCGCAAGTGCATCCATTTACAGGTCCTCACGCCCCGACGCGGCCGTTGCTTCTGCGCTGCACACTGCGGTTCCAACACGGATCCGACATATCTTCAGCCACTGGTAGGAGCGATTCTGTCTCGCAGACGATCCAGGGCGTACCTTGCAGCGTGTTCACGCACATGCGGTCCTTGGCCGGCGTAAAGTCGTTGAAGAACGTCCGCGTCAGCTCGTCCTCGTACTCGCCGACGAACGATGTGCACTGCAGCAAGTGACCACAGCGTTAGGCGATAGTGATGCAGAAGCAGCTCCGTTGGGCTCCACCCCCCTCGTACCGCGTCGTTCACGATCTTCTTGCCCTTCTTCGAGTCGAGCGGGACCGCCTGCGGCACGGCGCTGCACACGTTGTCGAGCACTTCGAGAATGCGCGCCTGCATGTGGAAGCCAAGTCAGATACACTAGCACGGAACGAGAAGACCGCACCGTGCAGCACGGCACACCTCGCTGCGGGAGTACTTGATCTGCTTCTTCTCCTCGCTGATGCGAAAGACAACGTCCATGTCGTAGTCGTTCTGCCACCACAGCATCCTCATCAGCTTCTTCTCTTGGCGCTAGACCGGATCGCCACAGCCTACCGGGGTGTTGTCCAGCTGCGTCTCAATCTCGCCCACGATCGACTTGCAGACTGGCCAGTCGCCATTCCGCCACAAGAAAGCATTAGCAAGATCCACAGCCGCACCACCACACGCCTATGCAATGCGGCACTCACTGCAGCAGGACGCGGCCTGCTCCGCGCCGTCACAGTCGATCTCGGCGTGGCCCGCGGCCTCGAAGCGCTTTGAGTGATCCCACCTGTGGCCCCATACCGTGCACAGTCAGCCTTTCCCACCCACCCCTATAGATACCGCTAGTCGGACGGAGGTGTCCGTACCGATCGGTCCACGCGCTGGAGAGCGCCGGCAGGCACAGCGCGGCCGCCACGAAGCCCCCGGCGAAAGCGCGCATTGTGCTCTTCCTTCGTGTCGGACGGTGGAAATGACGCAGGAGTCAGACAGCGGCATTATCGGTCAGGGGAAAACATTTTGACCCCACTATACCGCATCACCCAAAATAAAAGACGGCAGAGGCCACTGATTGGGCAAGAACGAGCAGCTCTTGAAGTTTCGGCCGCCAATCTTTATACCCTCATGAATTGTTGGAGGTTATTCTAGAAAATGCCCCAAAAGATACCACGTGGCGCCGGCCGAGCCAAAAGGTCGCGCGCACAGCTGTTGTCGGCGACATGCCGGCCCGATTTGCTTGAGCCGCGATGGCTCTTGAAGCCGCGATCGGGCGCTCGCGGCGACGCAACGACGGCTGCCATTGCGCTCGGAAAGTACTCGTGGCGCCCTGAGTGATCGAGAAGCTTCTGCGCTGGAGGCAAATCTTGGATCCGACTTCGCTCCGAGTCGGATCCGCTGGTGATTGCGATGTGCCTATTTTGGGCTAGTTTCAATACATTCTCCAAGTCACTCGGATGGGCCTTCAACTTTCGATTTTCGAAAAAGCACCATTTCCACCAATCCCGTGCGTCCACGACCATCAATCCTGAGTGTCCTTTGGCCACGGTCCTCGCTCGACCATGACCACCATGGCCCCACCAAGGGGACAGATCCGCGGCCGCGGCTGGTTTCCGCGAACGCTCACTCGCGAATTGGCTGCGAACAAGAAAACCACCCCCAAGATCTCGCTCCTCGGAGAAAGGACGGCCGCGGAGTTGCCCTTTGCATATAGTGAAGGCCAGTCGACATGGGCAGGAAGGCGTTGCTGGTGCTGCTGGCGCTGTCGGTGGCGCTGTGCGCCTCGCTGCAGGCGCCGGCGGCCGTGAGCGCGCAGGCGGCGGCTTCGGACGGCGGAGACGTGCTCGGGTAGGTCTCGCTCGGCTCTGCCAGTGCTCTGGAGGCCCCACGGTGGCGGGTATAGTTCAAGCGCGGTGACTGGACTAACAACCTCTTGATCCATGCCGGTGCCTGCAGCCGCGGGGAGCCGACGCTGTTCGTGGACGAGCTGGACGCGGCACCCGTGGAGGGCGGCGAGAAATTCGCGTTCCAGGCCGAGGTGTCGCGCCTGATGGACATCCTCATCAACTCGCTGTACAAGACCAAGGAGATCTTCCTGCGCGAGCTCATCTCGAACGCGTCGGACGCGCTGGACAAGATCCGCTTCCTGGCGCTCTCGGACGACGCCGTGCTGGGCCAGGCGCGCGACCTGGAGATCCGCATCAGCTTTGACCGCGACGCGCGCACGCTCACCATCCGCGACACGGGCGTCGGCATGACCAAGCACGACTTGGTCTCGCACCTCGGCACGGTCGCCAAGTCGGGCACCGCCAACTTCGTCGAGGTCATGCAGAGCAGCGGCGACGCCAGCCTCATCGGGCAGTTCGGCGTCGGCTTCTACTCGGTCTACCTCGTGGCCGACCGCGTGCGCGTCGTCTCCAAGCACAACGACGACGACCAGCACATCTGGGAGTCGGACGCCAACGCGTCCTTCACGGTCGTCAAGGACCCGCGCGGCAACACGCTCGGCCGCGGCTCGGAGATCACGCTCTTCCTCAAGCCCGAGGCCACCGAGTTCCAGAGTCAGGACCGCCTCAAGAGCCTCGTCAGCCACTACAGCGAGTTCATCAACTTCCCCATCTACCTCAACACGAGTTCCACCGAGACGTTCGAGGTGCAAGACGACGACGAGCCCGAGGCCGTCACGTCCGAAGAGGAGGAGGACGACGACGCGGAGCAGGACGAGGACAGCGACGAGCTCAAGGCCACGGACGAGGAAGAGGATGACAGCGCGGCGACGGAGAAGAAGACGCGCACCGAGACCCGCACGGTGTGGTCGTGGGAGCGCGTGAACGAGGTCAAGGCGATTTGGACGCGTCCCAAGGAGGACATCACGGACGAGGAGTACCAGAGCTTCTACAAGTCGCTGCACAAGTTGCCGGACGACCCGAACACGTGGATCCACTTCAAGGCCGAGGGCGAGCTCGAGTTCAAGTCGATCCTGTTCATCCCGAGCTACGCGCCACCTGACATGTACAACCGCTTCGAGCAGAAGAAGGCCGAGATCAAGCTGTACGTGCGCAAGGTGCTGATCACGGACGACTTCGACGAGTTCCTGCCGCGCTACCTCAACTTCATCGTCGGCGTCGTCGACTCGGACGACCTTCCCATCAACGTCTCGCGCGAAACGCTGCAGGAGAACAAGATCCTGCGCGTGATCCGCAAGAAACTTGTGCGCAAGGTCCTCGAGATGCTGCGCAAGCTGTCGGAGGATGAGAGCGATGATGATGACGACGACGACGAGGAGGAGGATGAGGAGGAAGACGAGGAGGCGGCCGCGGACGCCGAGACGGAGGCCAAGAAGGACGCCGAGGAGGAGGAAGAGGAAGACGACGATGCGCTCTCGGTGAACGAGAAGTACAACCAGTTCTGGGAGCAGTTCGGCAAGAACATCAAGCTCGGCATCATGGAAGACGCTGGCAACCGCGCCAAGCTGGTCAAGCTGCTGCGCTTCAAGTCGAGCAAGAGCGACGGCACGTGGACTTCGCTGGACCAGTACGTCTCGCGCATGAAGGACTGGCAGGACACGATCTACTACATCGCGGGAGAGTCGCCGGATGCGTGCGCCAAGTCGCCGTTCATGGAGAAGCTCAAGGACAAGGACGTGGAGGTGCTGTTCATGGTGGACACGCTGGATGAGTACACGCTCCAGCACATGCCGGACTTTGAGGGCAAGAAGCTCGTGTCGATCACCAAGGAGGGCATCAAGTTCGGCGACGAGGACGAGAAGCTCGTTGCCCGGCGCGAGAAGGCGTACGCCGCCAAGTTCGAGAAGCTGACGACCGCGCTCAAGATGCTGTACGGCGACAAGATCGGCGAGGTGGCCATGTCGCAGCGCGTGGTGGCGTCGCCCGCCGTCATGGTCACGTCGCAGTGGGGGTACTCGGCCAACATGCAGCGCATCATCAAGGCGCAGACGTTCGCCGCGCGCGACGGCGGCGGCCTCCAGGTCGGCCCGGGCTCGGCGATCTTGGAGCTGAACCCGCGCCACCCGATCGTCGCCAAGCTGAACGAGCACGTGACCAAGTCGGAGGAGGTCGAGGAGCTCGACGAGGAGACGGGTGACCTCGCGTGGCTGCTGTACGACGCGGCGCTCATCAACTCGGGCTTCGACATGACGGACGTGGACCACTTCGCCGCGCGCGTGTACCGCGTCATGCAGAGCAGCATGTCGATCGAGAGCCTGGAGCTTGAACCCGAGATCGACGTGCCCGAGGAGGATGAGGCGGACGCGACGGCCGACGAGGCCGAGGAAGACGAGGAGGAGGAGGAGACGGCGTCGCTCGACGACGAAGAGGCCGAGGAGGAGGTGGAGGCAGAGGTGCAGATCGAGAAGGACGAGCTGTAGAGCATCAACACGACTTTGCGGTTTGCTGTTCATGGCGAGAGTCTGGTCGGCGGAAGACAAGGTGAGTGGGTTGTGAATGACGTGTATTCTTCGAGCGTGCAGCGCGCGGCTCACTGGTTGAGGCTGAAGCCGCCGCCGACGAACCGGTTGGACGCCGCGACCGCGAGCTGCCGCTGCATCTCGGCAGGGCTCGGTCGCTGCGCGCCAGCTCCTCCTCCATTGGCGGCGCCTCCCCTGCCGACGCTGCCGCTCGACAGGTTGGGCAGCTGTCCGCTCGCGCCACCGCTGCTGTTGTTGTTGGAGCTCGCCTTGGCCGGAGGCCCCGACTGGCGCAGCTTGTCCTCGAGCTTCTTCTTGTAGTACTTGCGCTTGAAGTCGTGCAGCTCTCTGGCGAGCCGCTCGAGCTCGAACTTGAGCTCGTTCTCGCGCGACTGGAACATGTTCTGCTCGCTCAGCAGGCTCTTGAGCTGCTTCTCCTTGTCGCGCACCACCTGCTGGTACCAGCTCAGCTGCTCGGCCACCTCGGGGCCCGGCTGCCGCGCGAGGATCGTCTTGAGTTCCTGGTACAGCCGCTCCTTCTCCTGGTTGACGAGCTCCCTCTCGACCACCTCCTCCGTCTTCTGGATCAAACGCTTCTGCAGCGTCTGGATCTTCTGCAGCAGTTCGTACGTCGCCGGGTCGCTGCCCTCGAGCTTGCGCCACCGGTGCACATTCATCGGGTTCTCCAGCTCCTCCGACAGCGCCTTGACCTTAGTCTTCTCCTGCAGCAGCTCGCGCTGCAGGTGGTACACCTCGCGCTTGAGCTCGTCCGACTGACCCACCTGGTGCCTCGCGATCGCCAGCTCGCGCTTCAGGTCGGCGATCTTGAGCTTGAGCACGCGGATGTCCTGCAGCCGCTCGGCGTACTGCGCCTCGCCCTTGGCCAGCGTCGACTGCTGGATCTTGAGCTTCTCGTACAGCAGCGCCAGCTCGTCGTTGCGCCGGATTAGCTGCGTGCCCAGGATGTCGCGCTCGTTCACCACCTGGTCGTACTCCTTGCGCTGCGCCAGCGCCTCGTCGTCCATGCGCCGCAGCATCGAGCTCAGCTTGCGCACCTCTGCGTCCTGGTTGTTGATCGTCTCCTCGTTCGTGGCCAGCAGCGCGCGCAGCCGCGCCAGCTCGTTCTTGTGCTGCTCGCGCTGCTTCTCCACCTTCTGGTGGTCGAAGTGCTCCTTCACAAGCGCCACGTCCTTGGCCGCCACCTCCTCCTTCAGCTGCTCAATCTGGTGCGTCAGGATCTTGAACTTGCGCTTCATCTCGGCGATCTCGTCCTGCGACTCGATCAGGTTCTTGCTGTACAGGTTGCGCTCCGACCGCACGGCCTCGTACAGCTGCTGCTGCTGCTTAAGCTTCGTCTCGGCCTCGCCCACCTTCTTCTGCATCTCGGCCGCGCGCATCTCCTGCAGCTTGACCTCTTCCTGGCTCGCGGCCAGAAGCTTCTTCTGCTCCGACGCATCTAGCCCGTACTTCTCACGCTCCTTCTCGAGCTGGTAAATGAGCTTACGCTGCTTAGCCGCCTCAGCCTGGAAGCCCGCCAGCTCCTGCTCGAGGTTCTTGGTCACGCGCTCGCCCGCCTTGACCTCGTCCTGCGTCATGCGCACGCGCGCCTCGGCCTTCTGCACGTTCTTGAGCTGCATCGAGCGCTCTCGCTCCAGCGCCTCGAGCTCAGCGCGCGCGTGCTCCTCGATCGCCTTGTCGTTGTCCAGGTCGCGCTGCATGCTCTTGATCTGCGCATGCAACACGAGCTTGGCCGTGTGCTCGTCCTCCATCTTCTCCTCGAGCTTCTGCAGCGCGCGCTTCTCGCGGTCGATCTTGCGCTCCGCCATGCTCTTCTCGAGCTTCACACGGTGCACCTCATCCTGCTTGAGCTTGAGCGTGTTCTCCAGGTTGCGCCGCTCCACCTCGAGGTTCTCCACGCGCTCGTTTTGCTCGTTCAGCAGGTCCGTCAGCTTCTGCGTGCGCGAGAACAGCGCCTCGTAGTCGCGCGCGTACTTGTCCATCGTACCGCGAGCCTCGACGAGCTGCTTCTCCAGCGACGCGCGCGCTGTCTGCGCCTCGGTCAGCGCCTCCTGCTGCGTCGCATTCTCCTGCGCGCGCTTGTCAAGCTTGCTCTTGGCGTCCTTGAGCTCCTTGTCCAGCCGCTCCTTGCGCCGCAGCTCTCGCTCCTGCTCGGCCGCCTTGACCGCCAGCTGATCGCGCAGCGCCTGGATCTCCGTGCGCTGGGTGTTTGCCGCCGCCTCCGCGTCGTTCACGCGCTTGTGCAGCTCTTGAATGCGGTCGTGGTCCTTGCGCGCGTTCGCCTCGTGCTCCTCGTTGGCGCGCATCAGCTCCTCCTTGGCGCGCATAACCTCCTTGAGCATGTTCTCCTGCCCGACGCTCAGCCCCGCTCCTTGCTCCACGAGTCGCGACAGGTTGTTGATCTCGTCCTTGAGCTGCGCGATGGTCTCCTTGGCCCGCAGCTCCTTCTCGTGGGACGCGTCCACCATCTTCCACGCCTTCTCCATCTCCTTCTTGAGAGACGCGATGCTCGCCTGGTCCTCCTGCGACAGCTTTAGCGCCGTCTGCACCTTGGCCGCGTTGTTGATGATCTCGGCGTTCAGCTCGCGGCATTTCTTGACCAGCTTCTTCTCCTGCGCGTTCGACTTCTTCAGCGCGCGGTGCAGTTTCTCGTACTCGAGGCGGAAGCGCTCGAGACTCTTGTCGCCCGCCAGCTCTGCCAACACCTCCTGGAAATCGTTCTCGAGCGCCTCAAGCGTGGACGGCCCGGCATTGGTCGGGTCATCGTCGTCATCCAGACCTGCGGCAAGCTTCCCGTCGGCGAGCTTGCTGTCGGCTGAAGACGCCGCCGTACTCATCGGGACCGCAGCTTGGATCAGAGGCACGGACGGCCTTCTGCTCGCGCTCGACAGCTCTTGATCGTCTTGAGCAAGCCGTCCGCTTTCGTTCTCGTCCCGTGACTCGTTTCGCTCGCAGGATGGAGCAAACTATTTACACTTCGATCACATCGCACCTTGGCGCAGCTGTCGCCTTGGGCTTGGACTGGAATAGCTCTGCGTGCTGGGGCGTGACTTGCGTATTATTAGCCTCCGACATTCTCATTCCGAGCTGAACGACTGCAGCGTCACAATGCAACCCAACCGCTCCTCGCATAGCACGCCGCACATTCCACGAGCAACACCTTGACGAGAATGAACTCTCACGTTTGCATCACCGCCGCAACAAGCAGCGAAACACTCGGGCGCGTTGAAAGCGCCCGCCTTCATTCATCGCGAATGAATTTTGCTCCCTCCTGGAGTACGAGTTGTCCTTTTCGGGGAACGAGAGCAGCGAGAGCGTTAGGAGGGGGCGACAATGGAGCGCAGACACTCACACTGAGTCGCCGTCGAGCTGGGTCAAAATATGGCGCCTACTGCTATTGCTGGACGTCCCAGATCTCTGCAAATAACTCAATGACGTCGCCGAGCCGCATGCGCTGGGGCAGCTCGAACGTCCGACGCACCGAGGAGAGACCATCGAAGAGCAGGTGCGCAGGGACGGGCGGCGGGCGGGGCGGGCTGTGTCGCCAGCAACTATCGGTTAGCATTTCGTCGCGCTTCGAAATGCTCGCAATATGACTGCCACCGTACCGAGTTTGCGTGGGGGTGAGCCACTTTGAACGCATCTCGTGCCATCTTCTGGCGCCGGTATTGTAGAACGGGCCGTTCCGCCCCTGCGGCCACCTGTAGCAGGCACGAGTTCCTCAAACATGAGCACGTGACGACCGATCGAAGGTTGGCTCAGTACAACTGCCTCGCGTACCAAGGGTCGGCATCGCTGGTGCACGCCGCCGAGCGGAACCGGTGCAAGTGCATCACAAGCCAGTCCAGGATCTCGGCGATGGCCTGTGTCGCGGCGTCTTCGTCCGTGATGTTGGAGAACGCGAAGCCAGTGCCCTGGTTCACAAACAGCGACGCCTTGAGCGCCGCCGCGACGTTCGGGTCGGCAGCGCAAGCCCCCAGCAACTTCTGGTACTGGTGGACACAACAGTTTACCGTTGGTTAGCGAGTTTGAACACCCGTTCAGCACGCATGCGGGGCGACTTACGGCGTCCGAGTTGGCATAGGGCGTCTTCTCTCCGATCAGCAGCAGCAGGGGCACCACAGCGCTGGCCGGGTCGGCGGCCTTGGATTCTTCCTCTTCCTTGCCCACATCCTCTGCCTTATCTCCTCGCTGCGAACCCCCCAGCTCTGCCGCTGGCGTCCACGGCAGCACGCCGTGCGGCGACAGGGCGACGGCGCAGTCAACGACGGCGAGGCGCTCCATGGCGATCTTGATGGCGAAGTCGGCGCCGGCGCCGACGCCCAGCAGCCCCACGCGCTGCACGTCCTGCTGCTGCTTGAGGTACTGCACAGCGGCGGCGAGGCGCTGCATCTGGGCGTCCGCCTGCTCGCCGAGCCGCTGGACGGCGGGCCAGTCGGGCGCCGCGCGCTCCGGGTACTGCCCCGGGAACAGGTCGAGCACGAGCACCTTGTAGCCCTGCTCGGCTAGCTTGTCGGCGAAGGAGACGGTCGTGAGCCCGAAGCGCGCGGCGGCGCCCGCGCTAGCGGCCGCGGTGAGCTCTCGCAGGGCCGCGCCGCCGCCGCGCTCGGCCACCAGCACGACGCCCGTCACCACGCGGCCGATGTGCGCGGCCGGCGCCACGAAGTACGCGTCCTCGTGCTCGGCGCCAGCGCCAGCGTCAGCACCAGCGTCAGTAGGGGGTAGCAGCACCGTGGCGCCGGCGCCGGAGAAGAGGAAGCGCGAGCGCGCGGCCGCCCGGGACGCGCTCATAAGGTCGCTCGGTCGATGCGGTGAAGGCGGGTCTGATACTGGGGCTCACTATGGACGGCAAACCCACATACGAGAAAGCCGGGACGGAGTTGACTTGACGTTTGTATGCGGGTTTCCCTTTCCGATCCTGATGCCTTCCTTCCCCCCTCCAGCCTCAACCGGTTTCCCTTCGCCGTTTCTTTTTCTGAAGGGTACCATGTGCCGATTGCAAGGCACATGGTACCGTTTGATGAACTTGCAGGCGCGGCAACCTCGCTATAACAGCATCATGATAGCGAATCATCTCATCATACATAGAATGGAAGCCTTGTAAAAGAGACCTGAGAGCACTAATGGCAGGCTCCTCCCTCACAAGGCAGCCGACCCGACACGTCACTAGGTTGCCAGTTCAGGGTGACCAGCCGCTGCACTCGAGCCTGAACGCGTTGTGGTTTCAGGGGGGACGCGTGACGGCGGGCGACCGACCACCTGCATTCTCGAACACTGCGGCGGCCAAATCCAAACCCGCGCGCGATACAGCGGAAGGTCCTCGGCACTTCTCCCCTTCTTCGACTCCCGACGCTCCGCCCGGACGCTCGCGCTCGCCCACCACCTTCACACAGACACAGACACAGACACACATACAAGTGCAGCAGCATGACGGACGTGGCGGCCACCGAGAAGAGCGCGGTGCGTCGCTGTCTGCGCGCTTGAGGGCGGCGCCACGTGGCACGGCGCTGACTGCTCGGATCTCTCTCTCTCTTGTGCGCAGGCCTCGACGACGGCCGACCGGCCGTGGGAGACAGAGGAGGGCGTCAAGAAGCTCGCGGACATCCTGCGCGGACGCAAGGGCATGCCCGTGCGCCAGGCGGTGGAGCTGGGCAAGCGGGTCGAGTTCTTCCGCGGCGACAAGCTCGGGTCGTTCCTGCTGTCGAGCCCGCTCGCGAAGAAGTACTTCCCGGAGCTCAAGACGAAGGACGACGCGCTCTCGGTCGGCCGCTCGCTGCTGCAGCACGGGTTCATCCACCGCTCGAACCGCGACGCGAAGAACCGCAAGCTGCTGACGCCCAACCCCAAGCCCGAGTTCGTCGCGGACGGGTACTACACGTGGATGTACGAAGGCTCCAAGACGTTCCGCAACATCATGACGGCACTGCTGATCATCGGCTTCCTGGTGATCACGTGCTTCCCGATCTGGCCGCAGTGGGCCAAGGTGGCGCTCTGGTACTTGTCGGTGACATTCCTCATCTTTATCGCCGTGTTCGTGGTCGTGCGCCTCTTCATCTTCTTCGTGCTGTGGATGGTCGGCTTCGAGTTTTGGCTGCTGCCCAACTTCTTCGACGACAACCTGTCGGTCGCGGACTCGTTCCGTCCGCTGTACACGTTCCACGGCACGGACGTCTCGGAGCGCATCTACCGTCTGCTCGCCATCATGGCGTTCACGGCGTTCTGCGTCTGGGTCAAGAACCAGCCGACGGACTTTGACGACTACATGGAGCTGACCAAGCAGTTCACGGATGACATCTACAGCGGCAAGCTGCTCAGCGATATGTCCCAGA
Source organism: Phytopythium aichiense (assembly GCA_023338125.1). NCBI lineage: Eukaryota > Oomycota > Peronosporomycetes > Pythiales > Pythiaceae > Phytopythium > Phytopythium aichiense. The sequence continues at coordinate 26,133 of JAADYH010000040.1, read as the reverse complement.
AGGACCAGGACAACATCGACAAGGTCAAGGTACCCGACCTCGCGGACCTGCTGAAGGACGAGGACCTGGAGGAGGAGGATGACGACGACGCCGCGTTCAAGAAGATCCTGGAGGAGACGGAGGACGACGATGAGGATTACGTCGAGGACCCGGTCGGCGCTGACGACGAGGACGACGACGACCGCGACTTGTAGAGGCGATCGAGCCGACGTGTTGCAGAACGATCGAAGGCACTATTAAGATTCCTCACTGGCAGAGCCCGATGCATGCGTTTATGATCGTCCATGGCCACAATTGGCAGTCTTGAAGCGGATCATTGTTGATGCAGACTGCATCCAGACTTGCGACCATCATTTGGGCGGGTTGACGCCTTCAACCAGAGCAGTATATGTATAGTATACGTTCAAACCGATATATTATCCGGAAGAGCCCGGACAACTATACTTGCCGCGCCGCATTTTCCCAGTCGGAGCGCCACCACTTCGTCGAGCCAACATGGGGATGAACTTCTGGCACTCGACCCACTAGTAAGTGGGGCCGCCCGTGGCGCTAGGCGGGGCTGCGCGTCTGTATGGCGCGCGTGAGGAGCACCCGGCGTGTTCATGTAGCGCCGGACGCGCGGTTGGCGGCCCAGGCGCCGAGTTATGGCGCGCGCTAACAGACTCCTGCTCGTGTTTCCGTGCCGCAGTCTCTATTGGATGAAGGATGTGACTAAGAGCGACCTCCGCAAGCGGAACGCGCTGGACCGCAAATACCTGACGGACGACGAGATCGACAGCATCCACCTGGCCAACATTTCCCGTGCGTGATTCCTGTCTGTCGCCTATCGGTTCTCCAGCGGTCTGACCGGCGATAATCGCCGCTGTTGGACTCGACGCCAGTGCTGGAGGAGATCGGGCCGCGCCTGCGCGTGCGGCAGATCATCATCTACACCGCCATCATCTTCTACCGGCGTTTCTACCAAATGTACGTCGGTTTGCTGGGGTCGTTGGGTCGCCCTGACACAGAGAGGACTCACTTGGAGGACGTCAATTCGCCGGCAGCCAGAGCTTCATCAACTTCGACCCGCACCTGGTCGTCGGGACCGTGTTCTTCCTGGCATCCAAGGTGGAGGAGAGCCAGCTATCGCTGACGACCGTCGCGTCCGTGCTGCACCACTACACCACGAGTGCGTTGGCCGCGTCGTTCACTTTGCCTTGCTGTCGACCGTCCAGCCGACGGGCTGACCTTTTTCGGTCGTCTTGTGCGCAGCGGGCGTCGACGAGGACGAGGCCATGTACACGTACCAGGAGAAGGACATCCTCGAGTGCGAGTTCTACGTGGTCGAGACGTTGCAGTTCGACCTCATCCTCCACCACCCGTTCCCGGCCCTTCTGCAGTCCGTACTCGAATGTGTCTGCTGTCTATTCGCCGGACGTGCCCGACTGACTCACTGGCTACGGTGCTCCGCAGGTTCCTGGACGAGTTCGACGTCCACGAGGACTGCCTCCAGTTCGCCTGGTACGTGCATGGCATGACGATGTTGTTGCTCGTCCACTCCCCGCCGTCTGACCCATGGCTGTCATCTTCAGGCAACTGGTCCAGTACTCGTACCGCACGGACATCATCCTGCTGCACCCGCCGTTCATGGTGGCGTACGCGGCCGCCTACATCTCGTGCATGGAGTCGGGCTACGACGCGGCGCAGGTGTTTGCCAACGTGAACCTCAAGCACGAGCTGCTGTTGCAGATCGTGGGCGAGTTCCGCACCGCCTTCGACGAGGAGAAGCGGCTCCACGCCGTGCAGCCCGCGGCGCTTGAGAAGCTCGAGGAGCTCGTGCCCGACGCCACGGCCGACGCGGACGTCCCCGCCGCCGACAAGTAGACGGAGAGAGGAGCGCGAAGGCCGCGATGGGTTCAGGGTGCACATGGGGTCCACCACCACACGTCATTTTGGCTGCAGTGGACCTGGTGACGACTAATTAACACTTGGGCAATGTATGCGTCTTCCATCTTGAAGATCGCCCTCAACTGCAAGTCGCTTCGACCACGCACTCACGATGAGATTTTTGGAGCTCAAGGTGAGATCGTATTTGTATATCTTTGTGAGTGGTGACGTATACTTTGTCAAGCAATCTCCAGTGACTCGGTGGTGTCGACAGCAGCCGAGCCATTTCACACGGGATGTTGGGTGGAAAACGCAGTCGTGCGGGCGTGACGGTCACCGACACAGACGCGGGCAGGATCGGAAGGGGTGCGCGCGATGTGCAGACTCTGTTGAGACCACCGGTCAGGGTCGGTGCCCGCCCGCTCCTCAAAGTCGTTTCCGCGGCCACAGCCGAGCGGCGGATGATGCCTCACCGCCAGCAGCAGCAACTTGCTGAGCAAGCCCCGCACACAGTGGTTTCTCCACCCAGGATGGTGTCAGTTCATGACTTGGGCGGCGCCACTGTTCGGCAGGACTTGACGCCCGGCTCTGGAAATTCCGAGTCGGCACGGGCGTTCTGGCTTTGCGCGGGGATGAGCGCGGCGGCCCGAAAAGCATTGAACTTGCGAAGGGGGGAATCGCGAATGGGAAACGCGCACGACAGCCGGTTCCTGCGTTTTGACTTGATCGAAGTGAGCCGAGGCATTTGCGGCGAATATCCGCCGCAGATTTGCCAGACGTGACCCCGTTTTTACCTTGATGGACCTGCATGGGGTTGAAATTGGTGTTGAAGAAATGCATGGAATCAGTTTCTGGTCGAATATGATTTTGTGAAGGTACAGTTGGATTGAATTGGATGGTATTAAAGGATTGTTCCGACTAGCACACATGCCAAAGTATTCGGTCTCGGCGACATCTCACGCCTGTTTTCAAAACGGCACACGCTGTTCCCCCACCCCTCGTTCCAAAACGGTCGTTGATTTTTCTGGCGTGTACCCGTTTTCCGGCACCTTTCTCTGTTGGAAGCCCGGCCGCCCTGCGAGTGGGCACCACAACCGAAAGGAGGAACCGAAAGGAGGAGGAGCGAGCGCGGAGCTCGACCGGCCATTGCCACGCGCCAACTGCAAGTCCTTCGACTCGTTCCCCCCTTCGGGTTCGCTCCGCCGCCGGCACTTGCGCTTTTTCCGCATTTGGCTGCGGACTCGTTCTCTGCTTCCGCGCGTTCTATTATCGCGCGACCACGGAGCCATCGCCTCTGCCTTCGCGTGGCTTTCTCTTCGCGGCGAAACGGCGCGCGCGTTGGGTTCACGCGCGCCAGTCAGCCACGTCTCCGCCCTCTATCCCACCGACAACGGGCTATTTGCGGCCCGAGGCGCGCACACTCTTGGATTGAACCGGCCGCGAAGCGACACCATCTGAAGCAGCCGGCTGGCCCGCCTTCGCCATGCTCGAGACGCAGACGCCCGTGTTGCACCCGTCGATCGCGCACGTGACCAAGCCCTCGGCCTCGCACGCGCACACACACACGCAGTACCTGATCCGCGTGGCGGACGCGCGCTCGCCCGGGCTGCACTGGACGGTCTACCGCCGCTACTCGGAGTTCCGCGCGTTCAAGCTCAAGCTCGAGGCCGCCGTCAAGCGCGGCGACACGTGCTCGAACTGCGCCATCATGGCTAAGCGCACGTGCTTCATGATGTTCCCGCCGCGCCGTGTCTTCGGCAACTTCAAAGAGTCGACGCTTGAGAAGCGCCGCGTCGGGCTCAACGTGTTCATCGAGGCCGTCGCCAAGCACGCGCGCGCCTGCTGCGAGCGCGAGACGTGTCAGACGCGTCCGCTCATGGACCAGTTCCTCATGGTGAACGACATGCGCTACACGTACCTCAACGTCAACATGGGCGACAGTCGCGAGGAGGAGCCCGTCCAGTCCAAGGCGGCCGCCGGGTTCGCTCGTGGCGGTGTGAAGCGGGCCATGACGCCCAACAGCATCCGCTCGACGACGCTCGCCAGTCGTCTCGACCGGCTCAGCTACTCGGACTATTCGCGGGACGAGCACTCGCGGTCCATGTACGACCAGCCGAGCAACAATGACTTCATGGAGGAGCTTGCGCAGCACCGGCAGGCGCGCTCCAGCAGCGTCGGCAGTCGCGATCCAGAGGAAGATCGCGACGAGCAGCAGGAGCAGCAGCTCGAGAAGGACCAGCAGAGCTCGGCCGAGCCGCCGGCCGAGTTCGAGGGGCGAGTGTTCAAGGCCCCGCGCGACACGGGCGCCTCCAGCCTCCTGCGCTACTCGAACGAGCGCCGCAGCCGCACGAGCTCGTGGAACGACGACTCGAACGCCAGCGCCGCCCCCCAGAGCGCGTCGGTGTCGGCGCTGCGGCCGCACAGCATCTCGGACTGGAGCACGGCCAAGCAGCAGATGAGCGCGCAGGCGGCGCCGCGGCACTCGGACCCGGGGCTCTCGGCCCGCAACGAGCTGCTCAACATGCCCCGCGGCAGCTTCTCGAGCAGCGGCCGGCGCTCGGAGAACGCGCGCGCTCGCAACCGCAAGGTGCACCTGTCGTCGGCCGCCAAGCGCATTAAGCGGCTGGAAGAGCAGGAGGCGCGCTTCGGGTGCGAACCCCGCCGCCGCCGGAGGCGCGAGCCGGCGCTGCCCTCCATCCCGGAGGAGTGAGCGCGTGACCGCGTTATTATTGCGCTCACGGCGGTGCGAGTGCGCCAGTATCATACAGAATGTGTCTTTTTCCGCCGACTTGCTGTCGGCGGCTGATTTCCACGGACCCCTTTGTAAAGATAGAACCAATCGAAGAAAAAGAACAAGACGACGACTCGCAATGACGGATGGAGGAATTCGGAACGATATTTGGGAACATCTGCTTGACGTTGTGGTTTCAGCAGGCGGTTCCGACGTTCGACGGCACGTTCGATTGGTCGCCAGCTGCGAGGTGGGAAGACGCGGGAGAGAGCGTGTGCTGCACCGAACCTGAACCTGGTCAACTCCCCACTGGACCTGGTCAACACCCGGTTGGACATGCGGACTTGCAGCAATGCGGGTATTGGTGGAGAAGCTAAGCTGCAATTTATGATGGAAGGCCGATGACCGATGTCTCCGTGAGGTCTACGAGAGAGCGAGCCCCTCCTTTTCTGATAAGGGGTGCCTCCTGCGGTGCGAATGGAAATGCAAAGCTCACGACTGCAGGACGAGCAGCAGCCGCGGGGCCGCAGGGACGGCCACTGCTCTAGCCCGTGATGACGCGCACGCCGCCGAGCGAAGCGACTGTGTGCGCAAAGTCGTGGTTGGGCTGCTTGATGAACATCATGTTCTTGGGCTGCTTGTACGTCTGCGAGATCCACTCGACGAGCGCGGGGCTGAACGAGCCCTCGACCGAGAGGAAGTTCATCTGGATCTTGAGGTAGATGTGGTCGAACAGCGACACGGTCTCCTTGAAGCCCTCCGGCACGGGCTCGCCCTTGTCGTGGCAGTGCACGACGAACAGCTTGGACGTCTGCTCGTTCGTCCGCACGTACAGGATCGCCTTGTTGATGGTCGACAGGTTTGGCCGCTTGCAGAAGAAGAAGACGGCCGGCTCATTGATCTCCTGGATGAACCGCGTGATCGTCTTGCCACCGCGCGCGCCCGTGCGCGACACCACTGAGCTCCGGTTGCCACCGTTGCTGCTGCTGCTACTGCCGTTGCGCGGTTCCTCAAAGTCCTCTTCGTCGGACGAGTCGACGAGCCGGCGCTCCGGGGAGTTCGCGTACCGCGAGCCACGCTGCGACGGGCACAAGCGCTGCATGGAGTAGAGCGCAAGTCGCAGCAGGAATGTCCGCTCGAACATGATCGTCACGATGGACAGCACGGCGATGAAGTAGAGCGAGAAGTACGTCAGGATGGTCGGGTCGCCCAGCAGATTACCGAAGAACGTCGTGATGACCATGGCGACACCAAGGAAGCAGCACCACCACGGGGCGATCACCGTGCGCGGCAGTTCGGCGCGCTTGAACTTGAGCAGCATGCAGCCGCAGCCAAAGAGGCTCATCAGTCCGAGGAAAGCATACGTGTACACGCCCGAGAGCGTCTCCGTGTCGCCATGCAAAATGACAACGAGACTCGACGCCACCAGGAAGTATCCGACGATGATGAAGTGGTTGGTCTGGCGGCACTCGTTCACGCTGAGCAGGAATCCTGGCAGCACGCGGTCACTTGCGAGACGACGGATGAGGCCGATAACGCCGACGTACGCGGTCAGCACGGCACCCGAGAGCACAATGAAAGCATCAAATGCCACAGCAGAGCCCATCCAGTCGCCCGCGACCGTACGACCCATCTCCGCCAGAACCGTGTCCTTCTTGTCAATGATGCCGCCGGGGCCTTCAAGCGGCAGCACGCCCAAGCCGAGCAAGGCGATGAGCGGGTTGAAAATCGCGACACCCCACCACATATTCTGAAGAAGTGCCACATCAAACAAAGGTCAGGCGAGCTGTGACGTGGAGCAATCACACTGCAACAACAATAGACATACCCGAAGCGTCTTGCGGAACACGCCGGGGGCCTGCTCTTCAACGAACTGGGACGAAGACTCGAAGCCAGAGATGCCGAGCATGGCGGCGGACGTGCCGAAGAAGACGGCGGTCGCCACGTTCCCCGAGACGATGGTGCCCGCCATGTTGATGTCCGGGAAGTCGGTCGAGAGGTTGTTGCGCAGGATCTCGAAGTTGTCGCGCACCACGAACATGGCCGAAAAGACACAGAGCACCGCGAGGGTCGCCACATGCAGCACGAAGATCACGAGGGCGAAGACGGCGCTCTCCGTGATCCCGACGAGCGAGAGCACCGAGAAGAAGAAGAGCAGGCCGACCGTGGCCGGCACGATCGGCAGCGACGGCACCTGCGACGCGAGGTAGTTGCAAGCCGAGGTGCCGGACACGACGCCCGTGGCAATGTACGACAGGATGGCGAGCGAGGCCGCGACGGACGCGATGCGCTTGGTGGTCGTGTTGAGCAGCACGTTGTACGAGCCGCCGTTGAGCGGGATGGCGTGCACGACCTCGCCGTAGATGAAGCGGTACAGGTAGAGCACGCCGGCGACGATGGCGAGTGCGACGGGAGCGAGTTTGCCGGCCTTGGAGGCCACGATACCCGACACGTAGAGGCAGCTGGAGAGGATGTCGTTGCCGCAGATGGCGGTCGCGAGCCACTCCGAAAGCTTGGGGTGGTCCATAGACAGGTGCGTCTGGATGGCCGCGAGCTCGCGCTCGTCCGGCACGACCTGCAGCTTGTTGCCCCAGCCGGGAAACTCCCACGGCTTGAGCGAGTTGGACGACCGGTCCACGCGCAGCATGAGCGGGCTGGGCACGCCCGCCGCTGCGCCGGCCGCCGCCGCCTCTCGCCGCAGCAGGTCGATGGGCACGCGCGCCTCCACGGCGCCGTAGTTGCCGGCCTTGTCCGCCATGGCCGCGTGCTGTGACTTGCTGGAGCGACTTGCTGCTGCTGCTGCTGCCTCCGTCGCGACTTGGAAAGTGCGCGCGGTCTGAGAAATGCGGGACGAGCGCGGCGGTTTCCGGGCGGGTCAATCGCCCCGCGGCGCGCAGCGACGGCCTAAATTTGCTGCGCCGGCCGGTCTCTGGGCGGCGCGGAGGGACGGGCGAGATCTATCGGCGGGCAACGCACTTGCTCGTGAACAAGATCCAACCTCCACGGCCAGCCGTTGTGCAAGGTCAAAAAGGACATGTGGTTGAAGCGTTTCGTTACGGTGCGTGTATAGGATATAACGGGTCATCACTTTGATAAAACCGTGAAAATGAAGTATAGATATGGGAACTCATCTAGTTACGGAGGTAAAAGGTCGAGCGCTGCGCTGACGCCAGCGAGTTTGCATCATCGACAGAAATCGAAAAAGTAGGTGCTTGGAACCCATCGAATTGAAAGCGCCTGGAACAGCCTGCAATTGTGTGGTTTCCGCCCGGATGTTTACCTATTCTAGCCGCCATACTAGGTTATTAACAGAATAGACCTATTCTAGGCCACCTGATCCACGAACGTCGTCCTCGTCGCATCTGCTGGCGGCCATTGATTCGATGCAGCACATTGCACAAGCAGGCAAAGTGGCTTCTCAATCGGGGGCATTTTCCGCCCAGAAGCGAAAGAAAGTGTCACACCAAAAGAAGGCCAAAGGACGTCACCACTGCGAGTGATCCAGCATGCGCAGCAGCACGCAATGTGATGCGCATGGTCACTGTTGAGCACCGTGGCTGTGCTCTGCGGCGGAGGTGTGAAGCAATCAGCGCTTGGTGGAGCAATCGGCGCTTCAACCGATTCAAGGTGCGTTCAATCAGTGGATTCGGGTTTATATCAGTGCATGTAGCCAACATGTGGTCATACAATACCACATAGTACTGATATAGAAAGAGACATTGCAGTGTGATCCGGCAGTTGCTGCAATTGGGGATTGTCAATCCAAGATTGATCACACCGCATCCAAGCACGCTCACTCCCTCCCTCTTGGCCTGACGATGACGCTGGCCAGTAAGCACCTGCGCGAGCGCATGCTCTACTTCATCACGCCGTCGGTCGGCGCGCGCGTGAGTCCGTCGCAGCTGCCGGCGATCGTCGAGAGCGCGCTGCGCGGCGGCGCCGAGGTGATCCAGTGGCGCCAGAAGCCCATCGAGGAGGAGCTGGCCGCGCACCCGCGCGTGCTGAGCCAGTGGCGCGACCGCGAGAAATCGCCCTTCCTTCTGCCGGTCGCGAGGCAGATCCGCGAGCTCACGCGCCAGTACAAGGTCCCGCTGATCGTCAACGACTCGATCCTCGCCGCGGAGGAGATCGAGGCCGACGGGCTGCACATCGGCCAGGAGGACATCCCGCTCGCGCGCGTTTTCCTCGTGCGCGGGCGTCGCGAGCCCTGGACCGTGGGCGTCACCGTGCGCGACGCAGAGCAGGCCAAGGCTGCGTGTCAGGGCGGCGCGTCTTACCTCGGCGCCGGGCCGGTGTTCGCCTCCTCCACCAAGCCAGGGGCGAACGACGGCGCCACGATCGGGATCGAGGGACTACAGGAGTGCGTGGAGGTCGCCAACCAGTACGGCATCCCCGTGTATGCGATCGGAGGGCTGTCGCTCAAGGAGGAGCGCATCCAGCGCTGCATCCGCGAGGGAGGAGCCTCGGGCGTCGCCGTCGTCGCCGCCATCAGCGACGCCGAGGACAAGGAAGCGGCGGCAGGGGCGATCACCAAGGAGCTCGCTCAGTTCCGTGGCTAAGGAGCATGCTCAGACGTGAACGAAGACGAAGGTTCTTCATTATTCGCCAGGCAACGATGGGGCTCTGCTATTCATCGTGGGCGACGAATCTGACCGTTGAGTGGTCTACTGGTCGTTCAGCTGCTTGATGTGCTCGCGCAGGAGCTGCTCGTCCGCGCCAGAGAACTAAACAGGAAGAGGACGCAACAGGATGCCTCTCGTCAGCTCTCGTTCGACTGGGAGACAGCGGCGCCAGGCTGGATTGCTTACCGAGAGGCCGCGCTGCAGCTGTCCGTCCTGAAAGAAGAAGAACGTCGGCATCGACTGGTGTGGATAGCCCGCCAAAGAGTGAGTGAATTGAGCGAAAGACAAGGGCAATGAGCGCCGAAGAAACGTACGCGGACCCCGGCCTTGGAGGTCGTGTCGTTGAGCTGGTCGACATCGAGCTTGGCGAAGTCGATGTCCTCGTACGCAGCACTGCCTCGCACGCAGATTAGTCGCGCGCTCCCCACCCAATCACTGACGCAGGCGCGGCTCGCACCTCAGCTCGTCGTAGATCGGCGAGATCATCTTGCACGGAGGGCACCACGTCGCCGTAAAGTACACGATCGCCTTGCGGCCCGTGCCCGCCTGCCGTCACGCCGCGTCGTTCGTTAGCCGCATGCCGTCCGTCGCCTCGGACGCCAGGCCCATCCTCCTACCGTCGCGATCTGCGTATAGGCCTCGTCCGAGCCCAGGATCTTGACGCGGCTGCGCGCGCTGGACGACAGCAGGCGGCCGCTGCGCAGCACTCGGACGCCGGCGGAGCGGAGCATCGTTCAGTGGCGGATCCAGGCGGCGGCGGCTTGTGTGCGGTTGGCGTCTGCTGTCTGCTTTCGGTCGCTCTTACGGATAAATCCGTAAATAATATATATGGAATGCCAAGTGATCCACAGATACATGAACTGGTATTTGTATGCGCATTTCATTTCATTTACGTACAACGTCCATAATTTGTGTGAAGTAGCGATCCAAATCCAGACAGAAGCCAGATGCTGATTTGACCGCACAATCCGATCCAACACGCCGGAACCAGTTCCAAGCATGCGGCCGGAGCGGTCGCAGACCGAGCGCATGGCGTCACGGCGCGCGCGGCGGGCCGAGCTGGAGCAGCTGACGGACGCCGGCGGCGTGTGGGCGACGTACCGCACCGTGTGCCAGTTCCGACTGGGCTACCTCTCGTTTCTCGTGCTCGTGTGCATCCTGGTCTTCTCCTTCACGCTGCTCATGGAGATCTTCTTCGCCATCTTCCTGCCCAGCGCGCGCGCCGACCCGCTCTTTACGCTGCGCGCGCTCGCGCTGCTCGCCATCCTGCCGTTCGCGCTCATCCTGCTCTCCTACTGCTTCGAGGAGGCCGCGCGCTTCTTCCGCGACGCCATCGACAAGAGCGAGGGCGGGCTGGCCAACTTCCGCCTCTCGCTCGCCGTCTGCATCCACTACCTCCGCCACTGGAGGGAAATGCCCGACGACCGCGTGCACCAAGAGCTGTCCGACCTGTATCGCCGCGAGGACGAGGACGCCGCGGCGTGGCAGCGCGTCGTGTCGGCGGTCATGAGCCTCCCGAATCGGTTCCTGGCCGCGATCCACACCAACGATCCGTTCGACGACAAGAACAAGGAGAAGGAGGACGAGCGCCGGCAAGAACTCGAGCTCGAGTTCGAGCGGCAACAGCTCGAAGCCGCGGCGACGACGACGAGCCGACCCGTTCGGCTCCACACGAACAGTGTCAGCCCACCAACAAGCAGCGACGACGAAGACTCGAGCGGCCAGTTGGCCTCGAATAGGTGGAAGAAGGCTGTGAGGGCTGCCAAGTCGACCGTCACGTTCCAGCAGACGCACTTCGACGGCCCGCCGCTCGACTTCTCCACGCTTGTGATCGTGGACATCGTGTGTCCGTACTTGTTTGAAGCCGTCACCATGTGGACCTTCACCGTGTCGCTGCTGACCAACCTGTCCCCTGTGCACGCCTTCCTCGACTACGTCCAGTGCGGCTTCTTCATGGTCGGCGGCTACCTCGTGATCTGGATGGTCTGCCACTTTTGCAGCGCTCGCAACCGCAAGATGCGCGAGTTCGTAAGCAACTACCGCCGGCGGCGGCGAGACACGAACCGCAGACTGCAGCAGATGGAGAACGAGGCGCGCGCTGAGTACCTCTGGCTGCTGGAGCTCGGGTTCCGCCCGTACGAGTACTTTGACTCGCTCTTCTTCATCGGCGTCGAGCGCATGTTCGATGTCGGGGAGTCGCTGCGAGCGCGCTTCCCTTACTGCTTCCCACGAGAACGGACTCGCTCGTCAGAGGAGTCGATTGAAGAAGGAAGTGGATCAAGATCGTCGTCCTCTTCCTCCTCATCCGAGGAGTCCCAACGAGCAGCCGCAGAAGAGAGTGTGCCATTATACACGGTCAAGACTGCTGGATCGCAGACCAACTACGCTACGATGCCTTCCACGACGGTCGCGGCTGACCCAGTTGCAGTGGCAGCGGTGACGACGGAGGCGAACCAGCCGATCGAGGCCATCAAGGGCAAGCAGCACGTGCGAGAGATCGAGACCCGCGTGCACTCTCGCAACGTCTGGTCCAAGTTCTCGTACGACCGCAAGCTGTGGATCTTGTGTCCCATGGTGCTTGTCAGCGCGATCATATCGTTCATGGCCTTCTACATCGGTTGGCTCCTGATGGGGACGTGCCTCATCCTTCTCGGCCACACCATCCAGCGCAAGTTCCCTCAGGTAAACCCGTTCCCTGTCAAGGTAGCCTCTCTTCCAATCATGCTAACGCGGTGGCTCTCTGTGCGACTTGGTTCGCAGATCTTCGGCGTCGCGTTCCGATCGTTCATCACGTCCTTCGTCGTGCTGTCGTTCATGTTCTTCACGTCCACCTGGGCCGTCGGGACGTTTGTGCAAGGCGGCGACTTCCTCGTGCTGCCGCCATCCTCAACTCCAGCCCAAGTGTCGTGGATATCCAGTCTGCAAACTTCAGGTTCGACCCTGTCGAGCAGTCCGCTTGCAGCAACGATGCCGTCCCCACCCACGAGCGTTTGGCTCGGCGACCAACGCGGCGTGGTGGCGCAGTATCCCGTGTGCTCGCTCAACTTCTCGTCCCTCGACATTGTCGACTTCGCACTAATCGCCGACGCTGCGTACGGACACGACACGGACGTGCAGAAGCAGTCGCTTGGAGAGCGGTTCAATGGTACGGCGCTGAGCGACTGGAAGTATGTTGCCCGCAACGACGCGCGCTCCAGCCACCAAGTGTGGATGGAGCTCTTCTTTCCGCGTGCCAACTTGACGGTCGTCGCGGTGCGAGGCACTGCATCAGCCACTGATGCGCTCGAGGACCTGCACTTTTGGTTCGGCATCTGCATCATGCAGGTGGCAGATGTGTTCATCCCGTTCCTCAAGCAGCTGCCGTCTGCGTTCGTCGTGCAGCTGCTGTCGATGACGCTCTTTCGCTCCATCATGCCGCCGCCTGTGTACACCGAGTTGCTGGCACACGTCGAGGCAGTCCGCGAGCGCGTCGGCGGCGACCGGGTGGTGCTCACGGGACACAGCCTCGGCGGCGCCATGGCTGCCATGGTCGGCGCCAAGACGCACGTGCCGGCTGTCTCGTTCTCCGGGCCCGGGCTGCTGTACTCTCGTGGCCGGTTCGACGTGGAAGACAACGCCATCCGCGACTACGTGCTAACCATCAAGCCGCGCCACGACGTGGTGCCACAGGTGGACGCGCTGGGCGGCATGGTGCAGGAGATCGAGTGCCGCCGCCTGAACCCGCTCGCGTGCCACAGCACCGTCACGCACATGTGCGAGCTGGTTGCGTCCTGCGGCGACAAGCGCGGCCGCGACTGGTCCCGCGCCACGCAGTGCCAAGAGTACATGGCGATGGCCGCTCCCGAGACCGTTGTCCGCCTCTAGATTGGGCAAGGACCAGCTCCGTTGCGATCTGTAGCCATATCAGTTCGGACAGTTGCAACAGTACGTCGATCCTGTATCCATAACAGATTTGATAGTCTGCATTGTGACATGGGAGGACACCAAGAGTCGCGCATGGTATCTCACTGGAAGCTGGCGGATTCGATCCGAGAGACGCTCCTGCTCGGGCAGAAGACGCGGAAGGTGTCCAGTGAGGGCGAGAGCGAAGACCGCATGGGACTGCTGCCGCCGGACTGGATGGCGCACGCGCAGGCGTCGGTGCTCATGGTGCGTTACTCGCCGCTCGTTGTCTGGAGCGGTGCGTGGGTCTTGACGGACAGCCACTCGGCGATCCGTAGATGCTGGCCGCGGCGACGATGAACTGGTCCGGGCAGCTGCGCTATGCGATCATGGTGAGCTGCAGTGGAGTTCTCTGCGTCGAGTATTGGCGCTCGCTCCTCATCAGTCGCTGGAATGGATGGCGATATTTGCCAGACGACCAACCAACAAGCGGCCATGCCGACCAGTTACGCCAAGCTCACGGCGTCCTCGCTGCAGCTGTTTGCCATCCTGTGCGAGTGTGCGGCACTCAGGTGCGTCCGACTGCTGGTGCGAGCTCGCTTCCGTTTGTGTGCGCTGTGTAACCCATTCCAATGTCTACCAGCGAGCTGTCTCTTGCTGTTGGCGTCGTTATCAACGGCGCGGTGCTCGCCATCTGCCGGCTAATCAGCTCTATTCACAGCAGTGGCAGCTCCGCCAGCTTGCGGGGGCATTGTCGGAGTATTGCTAGCATGGGCTTCGCCATGCTGGGCCTCTTCGTTCTCTTGCTCTTCGGTGACGGGAACCGAGACGACGTCCCGCCGCTGTCGCGAGAGGAAGACCCGCGACAAGTGCGCTTCCTGACGTCCCCAGAGTTGCTGTACCACCTGATCGCGTCGCTGCTGGTCATCATCTTCGCACTGTCGTGCATTGCCGACACGGCCGTGTACACCAACTACGCAGCGCGAGTGCTCCCGATCCGCATCGAGGCGGCGGCGGTGACGACGCTCTTCCTCACGGACGCCAACGCGCTCGTGTTTGCCTTCGTCGCCGGCGTTGCTCGGGCCAACGTGCTGCTCTTCGAGAAGGTTTGATTCATTCTTCGAACGCTGCTGCCTGACACCAGACTGATCGGCTGCTATATGCAGTGCCTTGTCGAGCTGCTGCGCTTGCCAGGTGGCTCTCCGTGGCTGCTGCTGCTCGGCGCGGCGTGGCTGCTCATGATCATGCTCGAGAGCCGCTGGCTCGGCTGCGCGTACCTCATCGATGTCGGCGGCAAGCAGCCCGAGTGGCGTGTGTTCCGCCCGTATCACTGGACGTGGATCGTGGTAAGTGCCCGATCGTGGCGGCTCTCCACCAACGCTCCTAGCGGTGACTGACGACGTCTCCCCAGCTGGGCGTCGTGCACGGTGCCCTGCTCTTCGGAGACCTCCCTACGGCTCGTGACGGACCGCGGCAAGCCGCGCTGATCGTCGCGTTCCTGCTGGTCGCCATCGGCGTCGTGCTCCTCGGGCAGGAGGAGGCCGCGCTCGCCACGCAGCCCAGCGCCATGTCCCCGCCCGACGGACTGCTCGAGAGCTCGCGGCACCCGCTGGTGGACGCGAGCCAGAGCCTGCTAGACCACAGAGCGCTGTCTTCGTCATCCTCTCCACCTCCGACCGGCACGGACGGCGCCAACGAGGCCGATGCGCATCAAGGGCAGCCGCCATCGGCGCCGAGCTACTCGCCACCTGCCTATCTCTCGACAATTTAGAGGAGCCCGCGGAGATTTGCACCTATTTTTAGACGACCAACCTCCGTTTTACGCTCTAAAGCTGTCGCAAAAGAGAAACAAAAGTGACAAGGAAGCCAGCGGTCGACCCGACCGACCGATCGAGCACCTTCGCCTCTGCTCTGCTGCTGCCGACGCGCGGGATGGCGACGCGCGAGCGAGGGCCGGCGGCCGCCGTCGAGACGGAGGAGCCGCGCGAGGCGCAGGCGCCTGTGTACCAGCTGCAGCTGCAGCCGCGGCCGCACGTGACGTTCGACGAGAGCGTCGTGGACAACGAGCACCTGGGCCGCAAGAAGTCCAACAGTGCGCTGCTGCGTCACCGATCGCTCCGTCCGCGTGGATGCTTGGAGTCCTCACTAACGTAACGCTGCGCGGTGACTGTTTGCTGCGCGTTCACAGAGTGCTGTATCTTCCACAAGAAGCGCGAGTTCGGCGAGAGCTCGAGCGAGAGCGGGGAGGACGACTCGGACGACGGCGGCCACGACCACGAGCACCATGGACGCGGCTGCCAGCACAAGAAGCGCCCGCGCCGGCGTCCGCGGCCCAAGCGCTCGGTATCTCCGTCTTCGTCGGACGACGAGCGCAAGGTGGCGGCGTAGCCAGCGCCGCAGCTCGTGAGTTTCCTGTAATACACGGACGATGTCGAAGCGACAGCAACACACAAAGTGCCAAGCGTTTGGTCTCTCTCTTTGCAAGTTAGCGCGACACGAACTGCGAATGAAATGAAGCGGACAGAACGGGGCCAGATCTGCTCAAGGCAGCGGCAGGCGCGTCAATCGCGACTTCGCCACGGGAAGGTCTGCTTAGCTAGTGCCGTTCGGTGTTGTGGTTGCTGCTGCTCCCGGCTCTGGTGCAAGCATCGACTCATCCGTGTCGGTCCCCGCCTCAACGAGCTGTGGGACGAACAGCAGAGAGATCGTTAGCGTTGCTCGTCATTCAAATCACGGCCAGTGGCACGCACCGCGACGCGGTCGACGATCAGCATGCAGTCGATGATGGCGCGCGAGTTTAGGAGCGAGTTGTCCCATAAGTTAAGCAGGTGTAGCAGGAAGTTGAAGCGAAGACCGTGGTCCGCGAGCCTGTGGATGCAAACATGATAGCAAAATGCTCAGTGCCCTCCTCACAGGTTGTTGCAGCCCACACCAGCAAGAGCGCACCATTTTCCGTGTCGCTTGGCGAATAACCGGCAGGACGACGCGACCATGAAGTCAGAGATGATCCTGCCAGCGTCACACCAGAGCACATGAGCGTTAGACGAACTCTTCGTAACCAAGCTGAGAGCACCGGCAAAGGTCTTGTACCTGAACTCCTTCGCGTGGCGGTTCCACTTCTTCATGAACTCCTTCTCCTCGAGCGCAACGTCCTCGAACTCGTCCAACAGCTGAAGTGGCAGGCACGACGATCCCATCAGTGATGCTTCGCACACCCACGTCAGGTCAAATGAACGGTACCTTTTCGCTTTGCTGGATGATCCACTCCTCATCGACGTCGTCATCGCTGTCGTAGTCCTTCTCGTGGTCCAGGACGACAGCGCCAGTTCGCGAGTGGAAGTACTGGCGCTGGAGCAGAGGAGCGTAGAACTCCTGCGGATCCTGAGTCGCCTCGTCCAGGTCGTCGAATTCGTGCATGAGAGCATCCACTGCCTTGGTGCTTGGTGCAGACTCCAGACGCGCCGCGCGCTTCTCGCCCCACTTCTTCGCCGACAGGTAGGAGAAATGGAGCTCGAAACGGTCCAGCCCGTCATCACTGTTCGCCTCCAACTCGCACAAGGCAGAGCGAGCGATCCCGTTCGACAGCGTCGCAGGCGGGCGCTTGTCGACGACCATGACGTAGATATGCGGAATGTTGTCGTGGCCAACCTGCATTGGTCACAAGCAAGTCATTAGATTCGGTACCATCTCGAGTTGGACGCCTCAGTCGTGACTTCGTACCGTTGCTTGGAAGCGGAAGCGGTCGTGCGAGGAGACGAGATGCGCCACCAGGCCACGCAGTGATCCCGCGTACATGTTGCACCACGCGCATGAGTAATCCGGCCGCTTCTCGCTCAATCGCCGAAGCATGCAGTGGTACAGGAAGTGGAACCAAACCTGCGTGTAGGATAACCGGGGTTAGTCACGACGGACCATGCCCTTGGCAGCTTCGGATTTGACCGACGCACCCCTGTGCAGTCCCGGCGGTCGTTAGTCGTGTGGAAGTCGCGCTTGGGGATCGCGAGCATGAACGGCTCGCCGTCCACAGGCTCCGCCGTCGACTTGGCGTTAAACTTGCTCTTGAAGATGCGGTCGAGGCGATTGATCTTGGCCGTGTTCGGCGCCGAGTCCCACGAGAGCACAAACTGGCATTTGACACCTGATGGATTCACCATGAGCGTGAGCACCTCTGCTGACCGAAAGTGATGCTGCAGCAAGACTCACCGCCGCCCATGGTCGACGAAATCGCCGCCAACTCGACCTCGAACGACCCGGTGCGGCGCTGCGAAGGGTTGATGCGCAGCAGGTTGCCGTACAGGGGCGTGCGTCCATCGACACTGGCGCCAAGCACGTCCTTGCCGAGTACCGCCGGCGCTGAAAACGTCGGCGCCGCAAAGACAAACTCGCTCTCTCCTGCCAGTTGGTCGGCCAGATCGCCGATCTCCAGCACTTGGAACGTCACGACGACGACGTCGGTCCCCTGGGGGAGCACGTCCGCTGGGATCCGGATGTCCTTGGAACATGGAACTATAGGAAAACCGCAGTCAGTGAACCGAAGCCCGTGGATCCACGCGCAGCGCCAAGCCCGCCCTCACCTGGCACCATGCAGTCCGCAGCAAGCGTGAAGCGGTTGTCAGCGAACGCGCGGCCCTCGGCCGAGTAGACTGCGAGGCGCAGCCCGAGCCGGCGGTTCTCCCGTGCGAGCGACTCCCTCAGGTCCGAGGTGATGCCGAGCTTGATCTCGCGCACGTCGGCGCCGGCCGCTGGCGCTGGCGCGGGCTTCTTCCCCTCCCCGGCGGCGGCGGCCTTGTCCTTCTCCAGGCGGTAGCTGAGCGTGCGCGGCAGCAGCAGGGGGCTCTGCAGCTGCTTGATCTCCAGCAGCTTGTACAGCGCCGTGAGGCCGTGGTACGTCTCGGCGAACTCGCGCTCCAGCCGCTCTTGGCGCGCCGTCGCGTGCCGCGCCGCCTTGGTCGCCCTGCGCTCGTGGCCCTGGCCCTCGTCGCGCTTGCGCTTGCTGCTGCTCGCATCCTCGGCGCTCCCCATCGCCGCCGCGGCCTCCGGTCCCGGCGTTCGCCCTCAGTCGTCCAGGCCTCGGCCTCCTTCTTCTCCTCGCCCGTCGGTTGTCCCGCGCGCGCGCTTCTTGTCCGCAAGGTGAGTGGGCGGACGAGAACCTGTCGTCCGGCATATCTCTTTCAAGAGGATATTCAGAATTACATATACGCCACTACTTTCTGTGAAATTTCAAAATAAAGCTGCAAGCAACACGGATTCAACGTGAATAGCCGCTCGCCCGCGAAAGATCCGACGGAACAGTTCAACCGCCGCCAGGCATTCATTCCCCAAGTCAAACGCGGCGGAAGAGGAAGGGAAAGGACGCGAGCGCCGCGCCTTCGATGACGGTCTCGAGCGCCAGCGGCGGCTCCGGCGCGGCCTCGGGGCCCGGGGCCCGGAGCTCGACGCCTGCTACTCCGCCACCGCCGCCCGCGGCCGCAGGGCCCGGCTCGGCGACGGCTATGCGGATCTTCGCCGCGATCCGGTGCTCGCTGTGCCAGTACCTCGAGTTCCCGGGCTGCGACGTGCACGGCGTGCTGTACACGGAGCGCGTGACACTCTCTGGCGCGGCGGCCGCGGCTGCGGCAGGCGACGGGGCCGCGCCACCTACGCACGCCAAGTGCCCCAGCTGCGCGGCCGCCACGCACAACGTTCGCCCGTTCCGCGACGGCTGCCGCCGCTGCAAGGCGCCCACCACCGTGCACATGTGGACGTCATCGCCCCGCGAGCTTTCCCGCGCGCACGCGGCGTTCCCGGCCGCGGCTGGAGACGAGATTGCGCACTCGGCGCTGCTGTGCGACGCGTGCTGCAGCGTCGTCTTCCCGCGGGCTCGGGACGAGCTCACGACGCGGACGGCCCGCGACCCGATCGTCGCACCCGGCGGCCGCGCGCTCCAGGTCGCCAACTTCCAGCTCAGTATGCCCCATGTAGACGGGTGTCCTCGGCGCGGGATGCCACTGCGCGTCGTGTCCGTGCGCCTGCCGCGCAGCGAGCTCCAGTTCGTGCGCGACCGGATCGAGCAGTGCCCGCTGGCGCCTGGCGTGGATGGCGCGCCGCAGTACCGGCCGCGAGGCGCTGCGGTTGTTGGTCAAGTGAACCACCTTGATCAGGTACGAAGACGAGCATGTGATGCAGCAGGCGAGCACGTGATTGGACATGTCTAACGATGACGCTTGCCGATCGATGGACGCGCCTCCGCAGGTGATGCTTCGCCTGCTGACGACCGTCATTAGTGCATTCGATCCGTTGTCTGCGGCAGCAGCGCAGCCACTGCAGCAGGTAAACCGAGCATATGCGTCATTCTGATCAGCATGACGCGGTCGCTGTAACTGGAACGTTATGCATCGTGCAGATTGTTGGGCTGCTCGGCCAGCTCGAGCCGCTCTCGCTTTTCTCCGACTGGGCACCGCCTCGGCGGCTATCGCAAGCGATCGCGACCCCGACTCGAATCACAGCAAGCTCAGAACTTGACAAGCAGCACAACAGCATGAGGTGCGTCGAATCATCAAGTGGCCTTCGTGCTGCTCGTCCCGATCAAAGCTTACCGTCTTGGCCGTGGCAATGATTCGTGCAGAATCCTGGAGAATTCTTCGGGCTGCTGGCTGTCGGCGCCTCCGCCAACTGGATCTGCTGTTCACAACGAGTGGCTCGTGTTTGAGTTTGCCACTCCGGTCGTCATCTCTATCGTCTCGCTCCGCTGGCGCACCGACAACACACCGAGTCACTTCTCGGTCGCTGTATCGAGTGATGGTACAGCGTATGACACGGTTGCGATCGTCACGGAAAGATCCGCCGCTAGTCGCATCGCCATTCCCAAGGTTGGTTGTCACGCTATCAATGAGCGCGATTACTTTCATCGATCTGATCGTTCTCGACGCGATTCATTCGATGCAGGGAGACTCTATCAAGACCATCAAGATCACCATGTCCGCATCTGCTTCTTCGAGTAGGAATTTTCGCCGTCGATGACGCGTTGCGAGGGATTTTTGCCATGAGACTGATGATTTTGGTGGATGAAAATTAGGCAGAACGTTAGGCTTGGAGTCGGCCCTCTTCCGAGAGGCGATGGAAGAGTCGATGCACACCGCAGCGCCTGTGCTGCTTGAAAAGCTTCAGCAATGGCTGCTCGATGCGTCGGCGTCCGAGTCGATGATGGCACGTGATTTAGCGCTGCAAGCGGCTCAAAAGCTGGCGCTGGCGAGCGGATCGTTGTGCAGCCTGCTGAATCTGGCGGCGGTGCTCATTCTTCACACATCCCCGGAAGCAGACGCAGACGCTTCCGCTGCCAAGTACGACGAACAAACCTGGAATCGCGCGGACGTGCTGTCCGAATCAGCGCAGCACTTTTCAAGGCAATTTCTGCTCGAGCTGACAATTAGCATCCGGGGAGTCATGACGGAGGTCAAGGTGGAGACGGTTGACGAAATACTCACCAGAGTCAAGCAAGACGCTCTCGGACGTGGGCCAAGTCATTCTGGCGCTACTGGCAACGACACACGGTCTCAACCTGCTCCGAGTATAAACAACTCAAGGACACCAGCGGAACTGCCACCACCGCTCCCTCTGACTATGACTGACGTTGACAAGGTGCGGCATTCCATCAGCGCTAACCCCACGGTGCGTTACGTGTAGCTGTCCTCACATCTCGAGCTGTTTAGGAGCTCACAAGCGTCAATTGCCACCATTGTGCTCTTTCAGACGTCCGATGCAGAGGAAGGAGCATCAAGACGCTTGATCTCTCAGCTGCTGGCGCAGTCGCATGTGATCGCATCGGTCAAGCGCCGATCGCAGATCGGAGTCCTGATCCTGTACATTCTGGGAGAGCTCGCGGTGTGGGAAATGCAGCGCATGCAGAAGACGGAGGATCTGGTTGCGGGGAGCGGGAAGCGCGCGGAGGAGCTCACAACGCTCGAGGCACCTTTCTCGATGGAGATTCGCCACGAGTTCTTCGATATCTCGCACCGCTTGCTGCAGAGCGTGCTCGCTCGCTGGCTAACACTACCATCTTCCTCGGAAAACGACGTGCTCAAGCCGGAGATGGATGACGACTCCGTTATCGCCAGCACGACGACGTCCGCTAACCACTCGATACCAGACAACGAATCAACCACAACGAGCAAGCGTGATGCATGCCTGTACGACTCGCTGGCGCACTCGCTCGCAGATCTCAGTGGCGTTGTGGGTCTGGAAGCGATGCCGATGACTCCGACGAGTGCCAGTCTTGTCGGCCCCAGCATCAAGTCGGCGCTGTTCTCGCCCGATAACATGTGCGTCGCGCTGTTGCAAGTGGTGACAGCCAACATCCGTCGGCTGGTCCTCTCGCGCGTTGACCCGTGGGATATCGAGGACGGCGGAGCTGGTGGCTCTCGCGACGCGTCGCTTAAGGTGGACGGCGACTTGCTGGCGGCGCCGCCTGCGCTGCAACCCATGGTGTCGTCGCTTGAGAGACTCATCAGCCTCGGATCCAAGCGCAGCGACAAGTTCTTCCCGATTTCACTCAAGGCGGCCGCCGCAGTTGAGGTTGGACTGGAGGCGTTTTATCCGTCGGCGCTCCAGCGCACAAAGCTTTTGACGTCGCGCATGGGTAAGGGTGCGACGCTCGAGGTGCAGGTGCGCTGGCCGGTCCAGGAGCGCGACCAAGAGGACCCGCGCTACGAACGCCTCATGCTCATGCTGCAGTTCGAGTGCATCCGCATGGGGTGGCAGCACGCCGTCCGCGGCAGCTGGCGCTTCTTCATGCACTTGGTCGTGCAGGTGCCCGTGGGGACGGACTCGGAGCTCGCGCTGACGCAGCACTTCGCGCCGTGCATCCACAAGGCGGGCTTCGCTGCCTGGCAGGTGACGGCCGGTGCCCAGGAGATGGCGATCAACCTCCAGCGCCACCTGCACTGGAACCGCGTCGAGAAGATGTGCCAGGAGGCTGGTGTCGGCTGGATCCGCGTCTACCCGCGCGACGTCGCGGGGTTCGGCGACGTGCTGGCTGACGTCGAGGGCTTCCTGGCCGAGCAGACGCCGCCGGAGACCGCACCCGTGCACGCGCCGTAGCGGTCGGCCGACAAACAAGAGGCAGCACGCGAATGGAGCATGCGACGCCGATGGAGATAGAACTATGAGCCGAGGGGAACGCCGACGCATCTACTACTAATGTACCAACACGCAAGTAGTAGTGTATAAGCTGTCGCCGTTAGCGGCAACCTCTGCGTGGGAGTCCTGCGGTGGGCTACACACCTCTGGCCACGAGCGTCACGACGGCCTTCTGGTCGACCGAGTAGGCAAACAGCGAGGTCGCGACCTTGCCGACGACCTTGGGCGAGAATCGGACGGGCACCTCAATGAACTTGCGCGGCTGGATGGTGGTGGTCGTGTACGCGCACGAGAAGGGCTCCTGCAGCTCCTGCATGAAGACCGTCATGGGCTGGCTGGACCCATTGCAAACGTACACGGGCACCTCGTGCCAGTCGCCCACCATGCAGTTGCCGCACTCGACTGCGCGCGAGTGGAAGTACAGCCCGTGGCGGTTGCGCCGCTTGGTGTAGTAGAACGAGTCCGTCTGCGACGAGATCTGGTGCCGCGACCGCGCGATCTCGTCGAACGGCGGCAGCAACGCGAGCAGCGGCGCGTCCACGACAACACTCACCTCTCGAGCGTGGTGCTTGCCGACCTGGATCGACAATGATCCGCACCACTTCTCGTCGATCGCCGAGCGGAACGAAGCGGTGGACTCGTTGCTGCTCGACTTGTGGAATGGCTGAGAGATTGGGAGGATCGTCACGAACGCCTCCGAGGCCGGCGGGAGCATCCCCGACGTCGGAGAGATTCGGAGGTTCTCATGCGCGCACTTGACCTTGAATGGCAGCGCCTCGGCTGTGTTGTTGACGACTCGGATCTTGGACTGCTTGACGACTCGCTCCCCGTTGGCGCCGCTCTTTTTCTCGAACTGGATGAAAGTCGGCCCGATGTCCACGTCCTTGACTGACACGCTATTGCGCAGTTCCTCGACGTGGCGGGACGTATTCTTGATGTTCTTTTGCAGTGCCTGGTTCCCTCGAGCAACACTGGCGCGGGTACGATCGTCCAGCTCGTAGATCTGCCTCACACTTGCCTCCATCAACACCTCGTATGGCCGGAACAAAGAATCGATCCCAACGCCTCGGAACTGGAAGATCCCTGCAGCAACACCTCCGCGCTGGGCGTTGAAGGTCACGTGGAACGCGCCTGACGACTGCGGAGACAGCTCCAGCACCGCCGGAGCGACGCTGAACTGCTGACACCCGATGCTAAGTGGCAGGAGGGATACACACAGCCGCCCCATCGCGTTGGTGCTGTTGGAGAAGATGATCTGCTCCGTCACGACATCGCCAACGTCGCACAGTATCCGCCGGCACCGGCGAGACATCTAAGCATACGGTATTAGAGGTTAGAGCGACCGTCACGATGAAATTGGAGACCAAGTCGAGGACAACGCACCTGGGCAGGATCCAGAGCGACACGCACGTCCTTCCGCTGGAGCTGCAGGTTGTTACAACGCCGAGTGTTAGTATGTACTTCTTCTGGTGAATCAAGGTGCCCGAGCATACCGTGTCGACGATCTTCTTGGAGGACACCCTGGCATCTCTGGCATGCGTCTCGACGCCGGCCTTGCTATTCACAGGCGTTGGGTTGAGTCGAGGTTGGATCGGCTTGCGTGGAGTGAGCTGAAGGTCGCTCACGAGATCCGTCGCTTCATCAGCAATGCCTTCGTCATCTTCTGGCTCTTCCTGATCCGACGGATGGTAGAATGATTCGTCGCGGATCTCATAGCGAACCGAATGCGAGTCGTGGGCTGGAGTGGCTTCGTCGTGTGAGCTAGGGGCTTCCCGGATTGTGTCTAGCTCTCGTGCGACCGTGTCGGGGTAGTCTTGGCGCAGCTCGTTGTTGGGTACCCCAACGGGGCGAACCACCTCGTCAGAGAACTCATCGCCCCAGCTATCTGTTGTTCGTGACATCGGAAGGCCCGTGTCCTGCGTGAAGTCGTACTCGCGCACAAGCTCCTGGAAGTCGTGCGGCGTCATGGCATTCCCGTTCCCATTCCTGCGCTCTTTCGGCATCGGGTTGCTTCGTCGCCTGGAGCGATCAAGAAGAGCGTCGATCTCGTCCAGCGCATTGCGAATCACTGTCGGACCGCGGTGTAAGGCGCTCATCGTTCCCTCCGACGCCGTGTCGAAATCGGCCACCTCTTCCGCCTGAGCCCGGGCGAAGTTGGCGTTCTCACTGATCCGAAGAGCCTCACCAGCGTAGTCGGCGATACTGTCCACAGATTCGCTGGTTTGGCGACTTGCACCAGTTTGTCTGAAGCGCTGCTTTTCCTATTCACCGCCACGTAGCCAGCAGCATCAGCATCTCCACACATTCCGCATCAAGTGACACATTTCGACAAACCTGAAGATGCTTCAGGCTGTTCGGGGTGTACGCCAACCGAGTGGAGTCGAAGTGAAGGTCGTTGCTGGACGACACGGCGGTCCCTTGCTGCTCCAAGCACGCCACGCGCCGTCAGTTCACTGCCGTTGACGACCCCAAGTGATCACCATTGTACCCACCGATTCGGAGAGCCGAGCAGTCGATGGGAGCGGCACACTCTCTCCATCTGCCCTTCGCTTCGCTTGGGTCGCATCCTGCTGGGAGTCTGCTGCAGGATCAGGCCTGCTGCCTTCTCCGCGCTCCTGCAATGCCTGCAAGCACAACGCGTTAGCAACTCGTGCGCTCAGTCGGCGGCATAAAGAGCCGTCCGTGCGCACCTGCGCGTCGTATCGCTCGGAAGACGAGAACTCGACGCGGTCGAGGCTGCGGGACTTGCGCTTGAAGAAGTCGCTCGGCCGGCCGCTCTCGTTCTCGCTCTGCCAGTCGAAGCCCGCGCTCTCGTCGGCCTTGGCGAAGATGTCTAGCTCGTTTCTGGCCAGGTAAGTCGCTGAATCGCCCATAGACCCCCACCGTCAGCCCATCAGCGACGCATTAGAACCGCAAACCACGCCGCGGCAATCACCTGCGTCAACGAACTCGTCCTCCGCGCGTTGTTGGGCGTTCGGACTCGCTCCACCCTCGTGCCCCGCCGATCCGAACGGGTCGGCGAGCGGCGGGAGGTCCAAATCGTCGTGTTCATCTGCCCCGCCGTCGCTCCAGCGAGCGTACCCGTCCTCCGCATCCCGCGCAGAGCCCTCATAGCGCTCGGAAAGTGCGTCGCCGATCTCACGCCGGTCCTCCATCTCGTGGCGCACGTCGGATAGGAAGCCCGAGAGGTCCTCGTCCGCCGCCTCGGGGACCTGCGCGCGGCGCTGCAGCCTCTCGCGCCTTCGCTCCTGCTGCTGCCGCTCGTAGCGTCGCAGGTACGCGTCCAGGGGAGCGGCCGCGCGGGGCGGCGTCTCCATGCTTGTGACCGAGTTGTCCTGCTTTTCGGGCATTATTGCGCGCCAACAAGGAGAGTGATGGTCGATAGAGGCACAGGAAAAACCTCAAAACCGAGGTTCGAAGAGGCTTATTTTAGACAATTTGGAGCGTTTTTGGCGTTTCGTTGGTGGCGAATTGCCAGGGCTTGTCGAAATGTGAAATTTGAATTTTGGAATCGTTTGCTTGAAGTTGCACAGGAACTGTCCTGTGAAGACGCCTCGAAATCGACGGGTTTCGTCTCGGACGAAGACGCGGTGCAGATGATGATGACAGGCACTTGTGTGTCCTCGACATCCCACGGCTTTGTTTCGTGCAGATGCAGCTCTAGACCCCTCTGGGAGAGCTGCGCGCTCGTAGGAACTTATCTGCAGCTTTTCAACGGATGCTTCCCAGCAACATGACTTCATTCGTGACATGCATTTCAATGGACTTCGTTGGACTCATAATAGATGAACAGGGGAGCATGATCGACGAGAAGGAGCAGCTTGGAGTCGGATGGACTTGTTCAGACTGGTCCGGGAACGCTACAGCACGAGCAGCTTATGATGAGCTCTCAACGACATGCTCTGTTTCCTCTGCGGG